>QOVD01002789.1:0-25891 GCA_003521225.1 Tuber microsphaerosporum | reverse complement strand
GCTGTCCCCCCACCCCTTTATGGGCCTCGGGAAGTTCATGGCAGGACACATCCACCAAATGAGAGCTCAGAAAAGCTATCTAGCTGCCCATCCAAGGTGGTTCGAAGCGGACCTGCACCCCGACTACACCAGGTGCGGCCTGGAAGCCAAAACCTTCAGCCACGCAATACTCCGCTGTTCCTCCTCGTCAGATGACAGACACCGCCTACTCCAGGGCGTGGATCGAATTGACCAGGAATCCCCCCTTTGGACCTCTCTGGACCTTCTCCTGTTACTGTCAGCGTTTATTAGTGCGGCAAGAATTAACTACCCCCCGGGCCTTGCCCCTTCCCCGAGTTTATTTTCAGATATGATTTTTCCTTCGTCACCTGTTTCCGTTGTTAGGTTAACTTTTAGTTCTTCTCCACCACGCCCGATTTAAGGGGACGTGAAATTATCAGTTATGTTGGCTAGTTGGGTTTTCTTTTGACTAAGTTGACGAGAGCTTCTGCAGTTATGTTTCTTTAAAGGACGTTGGGCTTCGGTTGGAGCTCGGTTACGTGGAGATTGTTTAGTGTTTCTTTTGTAAATTGCGTTTGGATCTGAGGTTTTATTTACGGCATAGCTAGCGCTGCATGCGAGTTCTTGTACCTAACAATGAATACATGATATAAAAAAAAATAAAAAAAGCAAAAAAAAAAAAACCGACCAGTAGTTAGTCACAAACCATCTCCTCTACACCTCTGGCGATTGAAATCTCAACACCATCAGAATCATCATCAACCACCCTCCCCCCTCTCCCCTCATCTGATTGCCTCGGTCCCTAGGAGGGTGACCCTACAACTCCCCTCTCCCTTCTGTTCCCCTCATGATGGCTTTGCTCTCGGGCAGTCTATGTCTAGGGGGTTGACGGTCGCTTTCTCCCCTTTCCCCGCACTCGCTTCCCTGTCCTCGCTAAGTGTTTGCACGGTCAGCAACCCTTATTTGTACGTTTACGGTTGGCGTTGCAGTGTCCGGACTCCTTATCGAAGTACCTCTTCGTCTTGCGGGCCTGTACCCTTGATGGGGAATGCTTCGGTCAGTAACATCTCGGCCTTGTCTTTCATTTCAATTTCAGAAAACGTTCGGCTATGGCGTGCTAGTCTCCTGTTTCTAGCGAGGTGGCTACCCTTCCTCCCTTGTTTTTGGTTTCGTCCAGTGGCTCTGTCACCACTACCCTCCTCTCCTTAGCTGGTACCTTACTCCCAGGCAGCTCCTCTCGCTCTTCCCCCGCGGCTCTACCACGGTTGCACCCCTAGGTTACCCGTCGTCATGGTATTCCACTACCTCCTTGACGGATGGTCCAACGCCCAGGGCTTAGAGTTGTAATGTTCAGTCCCGACTCAGTATTGGCACCGGCATCCCGCAATGATTTTCCGAGGTTTATCTTAGGTTTCTCGATTCATAGTGGCTTTCCTTCCTTTGGCCCGTTGGGGTTTGACTTGTTGGAGTCTACGGAGAAGGTTTTCCTGTTGCTTCCTGCTTTCATGTTTGGTGGATTTCTTTTATCATCCTGGGGGGCTCGGCCGGGTGCGGCAGTTGGGTTTCTTTTGGTAGGGGAGGTTTGTCTTATGTGCGAGATGTGCGGTTGGGCCCATACCAGAGGGTCTTGGGGTGATAGTTTTTTCCTTGGTCCGGGGAGGGTGTTTTGTGAAATTAAGGCTGTGTTTACGCCATAGCTAGCGCTGCATGCGAGTTCTTGTACCTAACAACGAATACATGATATACAAAAAAATAGAAAAAAGAAAAAAACTGAGGAGTAGTTAGTTCCTCACGCAACCATCTAAGTACTTTCTTATACTACCAATTCAAGTTATCTTTACTATCACGATTCCTGGGAAATAAAGAGAAGAGTCTCTAAGCAAGTTCTTGACTACACCATAGGAGCAAGTCTGTTTGGCTATCAAAGTAGTGTACATGAATCTCGAAGTTGTTACCTGCTGCAAGTATCACCAGGAGGGAAGAATCGTTACATTTGGTTGCGTCTATTCGCAGCACCTAACAAAGACACAAGACGACGGACCAAGAAGAGGACGCACTAGCAGAATCAGTATTCTACACAGACATATTAGGAGAAGCACTTCAACAATCAGTTGGAACATCAAGGGCAGGAAGCCCGGTATCACCAGAACCAGGATCCCCAGATGGATCTGAAGGAACAGCATCACCAGCTATTACACGAAGAAATACAATGTCAGCACCAGCACCACCTGTACAAGGCGGGCAGAGCAACCCCCCAGCAGGCGGCTCTGCACCGGCAATCCAATTGGCAGGATTCATGGAAGACCAACTACGACAAATACTACAGTTGGCTCATGGCGGGGAACCTTCGAGACTGAAAGTCAAACCACCACCAAAGTTCAAAGGCGAACGAGCGTCACTACGAACCTTCATAGCACAATGCAACTTGTACTATGAAGTGACAGGCATTACCACGGACGCAGAAAAAGTGAGATACACAAAGTCACTACTGAGGGACGCGGCAGCAAAGTGGATTACACCATATGCGGAAGGAAGCCAAGCCGAGAGCTGAAACACCTGGAGTCTGTTTCTGGACGCACTCAGAAGGAAGTGCGGAGACGTCGATGGGCAAAACACGGCAAGAACCAAGATCGAGGAAATGACACAAGGGAAGCGGAAGATAACCGACTACTGGAATGAGTTCCGGTTGTCAACAGACGAAGTGAGTTATGACGAGCAAACAATGCAACGGATATTCCTCAAAGGAATCAATCGTACCCTACATAACACGTGGGGACAAGATATTTACGAAATAGACGACATCGAAGACCTTGCCAACTGGGCTATCTGAAACGAAAATCGCATTAAATTTGACAGCAGCATACAGCAGCGAAGCACATCCAACTGTGCTGTCGAAGGACCAAGAAACCAGGATGGCACCTTCAGGCCAACCATCAACGACCAAAGAGGAAATCCAATGGACCTCGATCCAACACGAAGGCAGCTTAATTGGACGCTACCCAACAACGAGTTGAGAAGAAGACTCAGAGAGCAGCTATGCCTCAAATGCGGAAAAACAAATCACCGAGCAAAAGATTGCAACAATACAAGGGACAGACGAGACCATACTAGTAAGCAAAGAAATGGACAAAGTCAACTACGACCACCATGGGGAACCAGACCCAAGATCAGGGAAATAGAGGTGGAGAAGAAGCCCGAGCAGTAGGGAAACGAAGAAAGTCCTCAGTAAGAGATGGTCTGAGGGAGAGAACCAAACAGAAACCCATCATTTAGGCAAATTGCTACTCAGCAGTCAACTACACGGAAACACTCGAAAATGAAAATGATCATATTATGGTGAAGGTCAGACTTCGCGGAAACAAGGAAACCGTCACGATCAAGGTAATGATCGACTCCGGAGCAAAAGAAGATTTTATCGACAAGGGGATATGGGAAAAAGCACGGGATCCCAACAACACAAGCTCAGAAACCGAGACAAATTTACCGTGTAGAAGGGAAGCCAAGCAGCATGGGCCCAGTCAACCATGTTGTGAAAGAACCTATGGACATCAATAGCCATAGGGAATTAGCGACTCTCCAAGTGGGGAATTTGCAAAACCATGAGGTCATCTTGGGAATGCGATGGTTTACGAACGCATAATCTGACTATCGATTGGAACGATAACAATATTGCTTTCAACAGCGAACAATGCACAACATGGTATTTGAACAGTCTACCTGTTGCGTATGCTGTACCGGAAGCAGAAGCCTTGGAAGAAAACTTGATTACTAAGTTGTCTGAAGATCAGGCCAGCATTGAAAACCGTGTCAAGGTCAAAATATTGACCAAAGAAGTGAGAATGCCGACTAAGGGATCGGTTAAGGCAGCAGGAAGCGACCTGTACGCAAACGAAGATATCAGCATACCAGCCCAGGGGCAGGTAAAGATCGGAACGCGAATAGCCATTGGGCTACCGCACAACAAATATCGACGAATAGTTCCACGCAGTGGTCTCACAGTCAAGCAGAGACTGAGCACCAATGCGGGAGTTATGGACGCCGAATATACCGGTTAAGTGAAGGTCGTAATGGTCAACCAAGGAACTATCGAGTACACGATTCGAAAAGGAGATTGAATCGCAGTGTTGATTATCGAGAAAATCAACGATGGAGAGCTATATGAAGTAGCTTCAGTGGACGAAACCGCGAGAAGCAACCACAGATTCGGCAGTACGGAAACCATGGGAGACATTAGCTGGGAAGCTAGTATGTCAAAACCAGGGATCAATATAAGCGAAATCTCGGCTAAAGCATTCGGCCACTTCTATCGGATAGGAGAAACCACAGGGATCATCAAACGAAGCTTGGTCTAAAATGAAATGAGACTGGAAGCAGTCAACATCAGCACGGAATTGGGTATCCGGAATAAAAAATCCAACGAACAGAAGGAACTGGAAGAAATAGTTCCAAAGGAATACCATTACCTAATGGACGTCTTTGAAAAAGAAGAAAATACTGGACTACCGCCACACCGACAAGGAGTTGACCTGGAAATCAACCTAAAGGACAGAGAGAAAGTCCCAACGAAGAAGATATATCCATTATGCGCGGACGAACTGGACGAATTACGACGATATATCAATCAGAATTTAGGAAGAGGATGGATACGAGAAGGATCAACAGACTTAGCGTAGTCCATACTATTCGTCAAGAAAAATGACGGAAAACTTCTGCTATGCCTGGATTACCGAGTACTTAAGAAAGTCACCAAGAAAGACCGGTATCTGCTACGACATATCAGCGAAGCACTGGATCGGCTCAAGACCGCGAAATACTTCACAAATCTCGATATCAAGAACACCTACCACAACCTTAGAATCAAGGAAGGCAATGAATGGAAACCTACTTTCTGAAGGAAATTGGTAACATACGAATACCTAGTAATGCCCTGTCGGCTAACCAATGCACCTGCAGCATTCCAAAGGTGGATCAACAATACGGTTTGGAGATATATTGACATCTGCTGCATACTATACCAAGACGATATCCTAATATACTCGGACACATTAGAACATTACCGAAAAGATGTCGCCAACATTTTGACAGACATATATGAATCAGGAATGAAGGTCAAACCTTCAAAATGCGAATTCCACAAGAAAGAAGTGGAATATCTTGGATTTATCATCAACGAAGACGGCATCAAGACGGATCTCATCAAAACAAAAGCATTATGGGAATGGAGAGCACCAACCAGGGTTAAGGAAGTGCAATGCTTCCTCGGCTTTTGCAACTTCTATCGGCGTTTTATAGAAGGGTTTAGCAGACCAAGCAAACCCCTCTACCGGGTTACTGAGAAAGCCATCCAATGGCAATGGGATGATGCCCAATAAGCAGCATTTGAAGAATTACAAAGGAATTTCAACAGGGCACCGGTCCTGGTCCATTACGACCCCGAGAGACCAACAATGATCGAAACAGGAGGCATCGAAATACGTCTGTTCGGGGATATTATCATAACAAGGACGAGGCGGAAGATGGAGACCAGTTGCACTTCGATCAAAAACGATGAAAGGCGCCAAAATCAATTATGATGTCCACGACAAGGCACTCTTAGCGGTCATACAAGTCCTAGAGGAATGGAGAAGATACGTCAAAGGATGTCAACACACGGTATGAGTTATGACAGACCACTAGTATCTGGTTACCTTCATGACCTCAAAAAACCTCAGCGACTGACAAAAACAATGGGAACTGCGAATACGTCAGTTCCACTTTAAAATATACTACGAACCAGGAAAAGAAAACGGAAAAGCCGACGCACTCACCCAAAGAGCCGAAGACCTACCAACGGCTGGAGATCCAAGGCTCATCAATACTCCTCAAATACTACTTCCAAAGGAACAGTATTGGGAGGAAATCAACGAAATGGAACTAGTGGAATTCCAGAATATGGACGAAGGGAAAATCCAGGAAGCAAGCAAAAAGGACGAATACATATGACAAATCAAGAAAGTGTTGGAAAAAAGAAAACAGGAGATGAAAGGGGTAGCACTCGGGCTATGCCAATGGAAGGACGAATACCTGTGGTACCAAGGAAAGATATGGATACCAGAAGATGAAGGGCGAAGGACCGCCCTAATCTATAACCACCACGATGTCCCACAAGCAGGACACGGAGGAACGGCGAAAACTACTGAACTCATATGCCGCAAATACTATTGGCCAAACATGAGGGAAACGATCAAACAATATGTGAAACATTGTGACAGATGTCCACGAACTGAAAGTGGTCCGATACGCGCCCTATGAACTACTACAACGAAACGAGGCACCTGATCGACGATGGAAGTCAATAGCCATGGACTTCCTTACATATCTGCCGATATCGAACGACTATGACACCATTTCGGTAGTCATAGATTGGCTGAACAAAAGGAGTTATTTTGTACCCAGTCGAAAGGATCTAGACGCGCGGCAGTTTGCAAATCTATTTCTATAAGAAATACTTCGACTACATGGAATCCCATAAGATATCATCACGGATCGTTGCACACTATTCACATCTGAACTGTGGAAGGACACCACAATTAAAATGGAAATTGAACAACGACTTAGCACGGCATTTCATCTGCAGACAAATTGACAAACAGAACGGACCAATGGCATATTGGAACAATACCTCCGAGGGTACATCAATTACCAACAAGACGATTGGTATGAGGCATTATCACTCGCCGAATTTGCATACAACAACGGATATCAGGAAACGATTAAAACGAGCCCATTCTATATAAACTACAGAATCAACCCCGAATACGAAACAATCGGTCATCTGATACAGATGCAGAAAATCTGTACGCAAGATATGAGGGAATTACAAGACATACTACGAAGCCAGATGGTGGCAGCAGAATTACAACAAATAGAAAATTACAATCAGCACCGAAATCCCGATCAGAATTTCAAATCAGGAGAGAAAGTCTGGTTGTTGCCACACAACATCAAGACCACGAGACTATCGAAAAAATTGAATTACAAGAAAATCGGCCCATGCAAGATAGTGGCAAAGCTTGGCAGCAGCACTTATAAGCTGGCTCTGCCACCCTCGAGGAAGATACACGACAAATTCCACATCTCACTGCTCGAACAATACGAAGCCAACAGATACCCCTCAAAAATCCAAACTCCGACTCCTCCTATTGAGAGAGACAGAGAAAATGAATACGAACTCGAAGAAATCATTGACTCTTGAGTACATCGAAACGACTTGCAATATCGAGCCAAGGGGATGGCATATTCACCAGAACACGACAAAACATGGTATCACGCCGAAAACTGCACAAGTGCTGAGCTCGCAGTTCAACGATTCCACTCCAGCTACCCAGGAAAGCCAAGAATGGGTACAAGTGGAATCCTCGCAACTGAGCGACGCACCGCTCAAGGCCGAAGAAGGAGCAAGTGATTACGGCAATCGCAGCCTCGGCCCATTTCCTCCTACTAGTCCGCCGTACTCAGGGCCACCAGAATTGGAGCTGGACGCAAACCAGCTCGTAGCCAAGCTGAACATGGAAAAGAACGAGCATCTCAGCCTATCGTTAAGGGGCTGTTATAACCACGAATGTTAAGTCCACATGAGCGAAAAAATTTGGAAATGATTCCATGTGAAACCAAGAAGAAACAGTGTCGACTTGACGACACCATCTCAATGCCATACGGAGAGGTACCAACACCTCCACCTCCTACTCCTCTAACAAGAACAAAGCAATGGTCGCATCCGGAGAGCTATACTTGGGACGTCTGCTTCAGACACAATTGCACATTCCATAGAAACGAAAAGATTAACGCGCGATATTATCCAAGACCGGGGGGAGCTCAAGAGCCGTTAAGTAGAAAAGACCAAGGGACGAAGAAGAGAAGAGAAACTGTGAGTACACGGCTTGAGAGGGAGAGGGGTGAGCCAGAAGAGCATGAGAGTCGGGAAAGAGAAGAAACGGTTCCCGACGTCGATAGCCTATACAGGCAAATCGATTGACTACTACGACCAAACGAACACCTAGAGAACATGATACGACTACAAGACGAAACGATTCATCATCAGCAAAAAACCATTATAGACCAAACAAGGTCACTGGAGGTCAGAAACGCAATGTTAGGAATGAGGAGGACATCGTGGAGGAACGAGGAAAGCATCTACAGACGGTTGACAAAAGAACTCAGGCGTCTCGGAAACCAGTTGATCGAACTTGGGAAGTAAGCATCGAGGGACCGATGCTAGAGGAGAAGGGAGCTAGTGTCACAAACCTGGCTAAGCGAGGAACAAGGTTTCACATGACTCATGGTTATGAGTGATAGGTTTCTGATTTGTTTAACATGACTCGCACTTGCGATGCCATTGTTATAAGGTTATTGGTTGATGTTTTCACATGACGCACAATTGTGGTCATATGATGTCTGACTTTCGCACATGCCTCACATTACGAGTCATGAGTTTTACTCATGTGACGCGAGTTGCGGACATGACTTGTTATTTGGATTATGATTGGTTTAGGTATGTTGCGCAGCTGACTTGTTAGAAGTTAGCTGATGGATTTCGCAGATAACTCTCTATGAGTTATGAGGTCATGTGACTCCAGGGTATGAGTCACCAGGGTTAGGATTGTGGGAGGAATGCCTATATTAAGGGGCCGTGACCGACGAGTAGTTAGCCACGAACCATCTCCTCTCCACCTCCGGCGATTGAACTCTCAACACCAGGAGAAATCATCGTCAACTCCATCCACCTCCCTCTCCTCTCCTGTGATGGCCTTGTTGCCTAGGAGGGTGACGACACTACCTTCTTCCTCTTTTACTATGGCCTCGCCTTGAGAACGCCTTGTCCTAGAAGTTGTTGGAAGGCTCTTCTCACCCACCCCCTCGTCCCACGGTCGCAAGCCTCGCTTAGCAATTGCCCCAGTTGGCTTTACTCCTTTCTACGTTTACGGTCGGCGTTACAGTATCCGGACCTTGGTGAAAGTACGCCCTTGGTTCTACGGCTTGTCCCTCGCTGGGGCAAGCTTCGGTTAGTAACTTCGCGGTACTCGCTCTCATCCTCTCAGTCCGAAATCACTTGAGCATGGCCTGTTTGTCAGTTGTGTCTAGCGATTTGTTTGCCTTCCACCCCCTCTTCTAGTTTGGTCGTCTCGTCCTGTGGCCTGGTTACAGCCACCCCCTTGTCCCTCCCTCGCCTTCACTTTCACGGTCAGCCTGCATCATTCTCTCGGCTGGCATCCTCTCTGCCTGGTGGCCCCACTCGCCTCCCGCGGATGCCCACGGTCGCATTCCTCGGTTACCACTGTTCATGGTATTGTACTACCTACTTGAACAACTCTAAGCCTTGGTACGATGTAATTATTGCTGGTTTCTTTCGTGTTATGATTGCCCTTCGTTTTTGCCACAAGGGTGATGGCCGGCCCCTTTCCGGGATCGTTAGTGTAGTGTTTGCTCTATGTCTCGGTTGGGTTTTCTTTCTCATGGGTTGTTCTTGTTTGTCTTTCCATTCATTTGTATTGGCTAGACGCTTCACTCCTTGTTTTGCTGCGCAGGCAGTGTTCTTTTTGTCAGGGGGTAGGAGTTTATGGCGAGTGGTTTTCCTGTTGTTTCCTGCTTGTAGGGTTTTGGGGATTTACTTTGTCGTCCGCTTCTGCCAGCCGATGTTGTTTTTCTCTCTTGTCTGCAGGATCGTGCGGTTGGGCCCATACCAGAGGGTCTTGGGATAATGGCTTTTTCCACTGGCGCCATGTTGGATCGTGGGGCTTTTTTCTGCCATATCTGATAATGCATGCGGTTTTTGTGCCCCGGTAGTTGTAAAACAAATATACTTGATATAAAAAAAAAAAAAAAAAAACCGATGAGTAGTTAGCACGAACCATCTCCTCTACACCTCCGGCGATTGAAATCTCAACACCATGAGAAATTATCGTCAACTATCCTCCTCCCTCTCCCCACTCCTGATGGCCTAGTTGCCTAGGAGGGTGACGCTACTACCCCCCTCTCCCCTCTGTTCCCCCCTCCATGGCCTTGCTCTAGGGCAGTCTTTGTCTAGGGGGTTCACGGTCGCTCTCACTCCTTTCCCCGCACTCGCTTCGTTGTCCTCACTTAGCGTCTGCACAGTCGGCAACCCTTCTTTCTACGTTGACCGTCGGCGCTCTGGTGTCCGGACTCCTTACTGAAGTACCTCTTCGTCTCGCGAGCCTGTACCCTTGATGGGGAAAGCTTCGGTCAGTAACATCTCGGTCTTGTCTTTCGTTTTGATTTCTGAAAACCTTCGGCTATGGCCTGCTAGTCTCCTGTTTCTAGCGAGTTGGCTACCCTTCCTTCTCCTTTTTGGTTTAGTCCGGTTGCTCCGTCACAGCTACACCCCTCACCCAGGCTGGCACCCTACTGCCTACCTTTATCCTCCCACGCGGCCCCCTTCACTGTCGCTGCCCTCGGCGACACTTAGGCTTGGTATTGCACTGCCTCCGTGCTCGATATCAGATCCTTGGGTTGGAGTAATGTGTTGCCATTTCCCTATTTGGATGTTAGGCACCCTCTCGGCTAGGTCTCTTAGCCCGGAGGTTAAGGTTGTTCCGTTGTGCTCAGGTTTTCGTGTGTTGGAATTCATTCATTTCTTTCTTTCGTTGCGGTCGGAGTTCACGGCAAGAGGTTTTCCTGTTGTTTCCTGCTTACATGTTCTGTGGTTTCCTTCATCTGATCTTGGGGGGCTAGGCAGGCTGCGGCAGCTTAGTTTCTTTTAGTAGGGGGGTCCTGTCTTGCGTGTGAGATGTGCTGTTGGTTCCATACCAGAGGGACTTGGGATGATGGCTTTTTCCTCTGGCGCCAGGGAGGATGTTTGGGGTTTTTCTTCGTCATAGCTATACGCTGCATGTGTGGTTGTACCCGTAGAAAACAATGCAAACCTGATATAAAAAAAAAAAAAAAAATGACAAATCGACAAGTCGTTAGTTCCTCACACCACCATCTAAGTACTTTCTTATACTACCAATTCAAGTTATCTTTACTATCACGATTCCTGGCAAATAAAGAGAAGTGTCTCTTAGTAAGTTCTGGACTACACTATAGGAGCAAGTGTATTCGGCTATCAAAGTAGTGTACAAGAATCTGGAAGTTGTTACGTGCTGCATGTATCACCCGGAGGGAAGGATCGTTACATACCAACAAATTATCGGTTAGAGCTTCACGAGTGATGAGGTTATCGACAGCGATATGCTTGGTTCGAATATTGATCTGTGGGTTGTCTGCAAGAACATTTGAAATGGTATTATCGGCATGTATAGCCACAGGGACATGTACGCGAAGATCGTGTAGACCTTGGAGGATCCATCGGATATGTCCTGTACTGTAGTACATTGCAACGAATTCTGCCTCGGTAGTTGATTTTGCAATGCAGGATTGTTTCTTTCAGAACCAGGAGATACAACTGTTATTGAATAAAACTATGTAACCAGAGGTGGATCTTCTGGTATCGATACATCCTATACAGTCGGCGTCAACATAACCATGGATAGCGTTTGTTGTGGTGTGAGGGTAGAACCAGCCAAGGTTCCGAGTTCCGTTAACCTATCTGAAATCATGTTTAGTGGCTTGGATATGTTCTTCGGTCAGCCAAGAGGCGAATTGTGTGAGAAATGAAATCGTTTAAGCTAGATCGGGTCTTGTGCCAGTAACAAGTTACATAACTGATCATATAATTGATTAGTATAATATAACGTGTACTTTTGGTTGTTCCTCGGTCCCTTTTGTAAGTATGATACCTTTTGGTAAGGGTGTGGATACCGTGTTTGAGTTTGTCATTCCAAATCGGGAGAGGATGGTTTCAATGTAAAGTTCCTGGGTAAGAGCAATGCCGTCTGGTATATACGTAATATGTAGGCCGAGTAAGAATGAGGCTTCCCCAAGGTCAGAAATCTCAAATGCCGTTTTCAGGTCTAGGATGAGAGTTGTGAGGTCAGGGGAATCGGCCGAATATATTGCAATGTTGTCGACGTAGAGCGAGATATAACAGTCTTGCATATTGTGGATAAATATGCATGGGTCTTGGTGTGATGCAGTAAAGTCTTTGGAGATTAAGAATTTAGCGAAGAGAGCATACCATTCGTTCGCAGATTGCTTAAGTCTATAAATGCATCGGTTAAGTTTCCATACTTTGTCTCCATCACTGAACCCTGGTGGCGGTCGCATGTAAACTTCTTCTTTCAATTTACAGTAAAGGAAAGCGGATTTGACTTTGAATTGTCGAGTTCGCCATTTATTTCTAGCACATATTGCTAACAGTAGTCGGAGTGATTCACAACGAATGACTGGGGCGAAAGTATCTTCAAAGTCAAAGCCTGGGGCTTGAGAAAATCAGTGGGCAACAGCTCTTGCTTGATATCTTTCCAAAGTACCGTCAGCATTCTTTTTGGTTGTGAATACCTACTTACTTCCAATGACATTTCGTCCTACTGGTTTATTGACAACTTGGAAGGTTTTATTCTTCTTTAGCGCATTGATCTAAGCCTTCATTGTGAAGGTCTATTGTTCCTTAAGCGAGCTATTTACAGCTGGGGGGTAGGAGGTAGGGTCCTCGTCGGGAATTTCACTCATGGCAAGTCTGGTATTTTTACATTTTCGGTGGTTGGCCATTTGGTGCTTGTATCCGATTGTAGGCTGGTTGGAGATCCTTCCTGATATGAGCGAGGGTCCAGGTACTTCCCCAAGTTGAATGTCCGAAGCAACTTCTGGCTGATAGTGTTCTTCTGGTATTGAGTGTAGTTGATCGCTGTATATTGCGTTAGGTGATTCAGGATTAGTGATCGGTAGATGTTGATCTGGTGCAGCTAAATTAGATTCTGTTGAATTTGTCGGGTTTCGTGGTCTCCAATTGTCGTTATCCGAAGCCTTTTCCACATTTGTTGGAGATATGGGATGAGATGGTAGGTAGACCGTAGCTTGTTCTCTGGCAAGTAAGGGTTCCATGGTATTAGATCCAAGCGGTATTATCATCTTGGTTGTCCAATGGATTTGCCGAGTTGCCCAAACTTTATGTTCTGATGGAACATATATGTAATATATCTTATTGGAAGAGGTGTAGCCGATAAGGTATCCTTCCATAGCCCGGGGTGTAAGTTTCATTCCAGGTTTTCTTGTCTCCTCCAGTAGGTAAAAACACCATTTGGTCCCGTATGAGCGTAGGTGATTGATGGATGGCTTCTTGTCGTAGAATGATTCATAGGGCGTCACTGTTCCTATGGATAGGTTAGGGATTCTGGTCCGAAGAGAAACAGCGGTTGCGATACCATCGGCCGAAAGTCCAAGAGGGAGGCCTGTAAACAGTACAGGTACCTTAGTTACTATGTTTAGTTTCGAGAATCTTTTGATATTCTATATGTTGAATGTTTGGTTTCGAGAATCGTTTGATACTCTGTATGTTTTATGTTTGGTTTCGAGTATCGTTTGATACTCTATATGTTTTATATTTGATTTCGAGTATCGTTAGATAGTCTATATATTTTATGTTTGGTTTCGAGTATCGTTTGATACTAAATATGTTATATGTTTGGTTTCGAGTATCTTTTATTACTCTATATGTTATATGTTTGGTTTCGTGTATCGTTTGATAATCTATATGTTTTATGTTTGCTTTCGAGTATCTGTTGATACTCTATATGTTTTATGTTTGGTTTCGAGTATCGTTGGATACTCTAGCATGTGTAAGGTTTGATACCTAAAGAGTTTCAACGGTGCCATTTTCGGAGCCACATTGTTATTGTTAGCAAGGCACGGGAATTCCTGACAAGTGTATTTAAGACCCGCTATTCTCCGCACTTAGAGAAAGCAGACTTCGACAGACAGAGTTTTCAATATACTTGGTTGAACAGTTACTTCTTCAGATCGCTTCCAGAATCTTTAGTATTCACTTGGGTTTATCAAACGCCTACTATTAGGAACTACTTGAGTAGTTGCGATTTAGTAAGAAGTTTTGTTACAACAACTTAGTCTAAGCCTCCGGGACTTAGCCTGGTTAGATACCGCACTGTGGGATAGAGACTATATCGTTATATTATCGATATACGGCACCACCCCGTTGGGCCCATATATTTGTTTCAACTTCAACAAGTTATAAACATTTTGCAGTCTCAGGATCCACGTAGGGGCAAGGCCTCTAAGAGAGCAGGAAAGAGACCGGCTAGAGACAGCCAAGGACGATTCATCACAGCCTCAAAAGAACAGTTCATAATTGACGAAGCTGCTAGGCAGCTATCCAGGGACGAAGCTCGGCCAGTCCTAGCGGAATCATCGAAAGAACTCGAAAAGGCAAGAACACCAACCCCAGGCGGGTTTCCCTAATCACCCCAAAAAGCCTCTCCAGCATACGATGCACCAGGAAATGACCCTGACCATTTATACAGCAGTAGCGAATCAGACCGGATGTCAGAAGGTGCAGGTCCTAGTAATAGACCAGCAAGTCCCAACCCTAGCCCAGCCACAACAGCCAAGCTAAGCATCAAAGTACCAACCCCAAGGAAGTTTACAGGCGAAGGTGACGACCTTAAACCAGAAGCTTTTGACAGATGGTACAACTCAGTCCAGCTCTACCTACTCCATCATGGAGTGCGACAGAGTGTGGAAGGATCAGGGAACTACTGGATCCTGTATACAGAAGGACGAGTACAAGAAGCAGTATTCCAGGCTGCAGAACTCTATGGTGAAGATATTACCAGGGACCTCTTAATCACCTACTTAAGGGAACAATTCCAATCATCAAAACAGAAAGACAATTCCTATAGAGACTTCCACAATATCCAACAAGTCAAGAATGGCAAAGTTGAAGAAATCGCAACTGTTGCCACAGATCTGCTCATGCACAGATCACCACTACCTCCAAAACCATTAGTGACTACCCTTTTATCCAACAGCTATTCGCATGTATGCACTCCACACTACAACAGGATGTGGAGACTAGGTATGAAGGTGATGAATCTATTCACGATATTATCGCCACTGCAGAAAGCCTAGATGCCATCAATCGAAGTACAGGAGTATACGGAAAGGACAGGCATGAAAAGAAATACCACATCTATAAGGATCAGAAACAGGAACGAAAACCAAAGAAAGGATTCAACCAACAAACTAATCCTTCCAAGAACAAAGACCGAAAGGACAAAGGTGCCTGTTTTACCTGTGGTGGTAAAGGACATATAGCAAAAAAGTGTCCAACAATAACGACAAAGGAAAGACGAAGATCAAGAAGGAAGCATCATCTAACCTAGCTGAACAAGAGGATGAATATGAGGAATCTTCGATCAACTCTCTTGAAATCGAAAGCTATGCATCAGCCAAAGCAACTCAACCAGCAACTATTAATGCACAACATGCACTGGAAGGGACCATATTCATCAATGGAAAGGAGGCTAGAGTCCTGTTTGATACAGGAACGATTGGAGCAACCCTGATAAGGGCAAACTTCGTCAATGTCCATGGTATCCTGTGTATAGAGATGGAAACACCTACCAAGATACATATGGCAATGAAAGGATCTCGATCTGAAAGCTATAGGGAATGGAGTGTCAACCTCTCGGTTGGAAAGCTTAATGCTACAGGCAACAAAATGCTTGTTGGAAACTTAGCAAAATATGACGCCCTCATAGGAATGCCATTCCTCAAACAACACCAAGCTACAATCGAATGTAGCAAATTAGCAATAGTGTTTCCCAAACAAAAAGTCAGAATCATCTGCACACCTACTAGCGGAAAGATAAGAGCGGAGGTAGTCAGTACCGAAACCATTATGGAACAACACTTGGAGGTATTCCCAAAAGTTATCCCGGAAGGACTACCACCACTCAGAAAGATAAACCATGAGATCAGAATCAAGCCAGGAGCGGAACAAAGGAGTTTACCAACCTACTCTATCCTAGAAAGATGGGTATCAGACCTTGGTAAATGGACAGAAGAGAAGATCGACAGCGGGATTATTGAACGAAAGGCAGTCTATAGAGCAGCCCCTATGTTCGCCCAGGAAAAGAAAGACCAGATACGCATGAGGCCATTGGTTGACCTCACTGCAAGGAACGATATAACCATAAAAGATTGTGAAACAATTGCAAACCAAAGCATGATCCTGAACTCATTAGCAAGAGCGAGATATCGAAGCAAGATAGACCTCAGCGATGCCTATTTCCAAAAGAGAGTGGAACAAAAGGATGTTGATAAGAATGGTTTCAAATCACCTTTTGGATGTTTTGTCAGCAAAGTGATACTACAAGGAGATATGAACGATCTAAGAACATTCCTGCGCATAATGTCTGATCCATTCGCTGACTACATAGGGAAATTTGTGTGGGTCTACATCGACGATATCCTCATATTTTCCGATACAGAAGAACACCACCTGATACACATATCCCAAGTTTGCGATCAGCTCAAAGAAGCGAAGTTTGATTCAAGCAGGAAGAAATCGGCATTTTTCTGCACCAACATGGAGGTGCTAGGACAGATAATTGACAAAGAAGGGCTAAAACCATCGCCTGAGAAGATAACGAAAATTGAAAAATGGACTACACCTCCGAAAAAGAAGCAACTACAAGAATTCCTCGGTACTGTCAACTATATCAGTCAATTCCTGCCACACATAGCAACAATAACTACACCCCTTACGGTGCTTACTGGAACAGAGGAATGTGTGTTGACTACAACACATGACCGAGCCATGGAAAACGTTAAGCGAATGGTTGCACAAAACGAGGTTATGAAACCATTACACTATGAATCAGCATTACCAATATGGCTGATAACCGATGCATCAGATACTGGAGTTGGAGCATGGGTATGACAAGGAGAAACAGCTGATACTGCCAGACCGGCAGCATTGCATAGAAGGAAATTCTCTAACGGTCAGATGAATTATGGGACCACAGACAAGGAAGCATTAGCGATTGTGGATGTACTGGCAGCACTCCACCACCTCCTGGCAGGAAACAGGTTTACGATTGTCACTGATCATTAACCCCTAATGCACCTGAAAACGAGCAAAACACCAACCAAGCAACAGCTCCATTGGACAGGATTCATAGGCCATTACAATACCGAAATAGTATACCGATCAGGGAAATGCAACTATTTAGTGGACACTTTATCGCGCCTTTATGTGAACGATAACGAATATCCTCACTACACTAAAGACCCTACTCAAGAAGAACCAGAAACCAATTCTCTACTACCCTCTGATAACAAGCCTCTTGCTCTTTACACAGAATACCTATCGAGCAACATGTCATGATTCGAAAGCCTACCAGTCCAGTACATAGATGACCATGATAGCTGTGGGAGTGAATGTGATGTCAAGACTACCGGGAATACCCTCCTATTAACGATTGGGATACCTATAGGAGTTTCGGCAGTAACAGGAGCCAGGAAGAAATCGATCATGCAGCGATTCACTGGTCATTTTTCTACATATCAGCGTGCCCTGACCATGAAGAATTGAAACCACCTACCAAGACCTATAGCGGCTCCCCAGGCAGCAGTCCACCTGTTGACCCTGCTCCTCCTACCGACGAAGATGACGACATGAATACAGCACCTGACGAAGTCATATGAACTCTACCTAGACTGGATCTATCGAAGATCCAGAAACGATTACATGAAGCCCTTGGTTGCACAACCTCTGGTATGACCTGCGAAAGCCCTGACTGCCTAGAGTATCAGGCCCGAAGATTCCCAACTGCTAAGCCCCTCTATGGAGGGCCTTTAGAAAGCTATAATATTGTTCCTGTCGTAGAGCCACCTAGGCTACCCCACCACGAACGAAAAGTCTATGAGGTCTATGATATACTGGAAGAGGAAGAAGATGGGATCTCAAGATGGCAGAGGGTGGTGGACAAGAAAGATATCCCACAGGCTGTGAATGACATGGAATCCATCTGGCGGGAACTGATGATTAAAGGATACAGAAACGACCCAGTCTACCAGTTGGCCCAGGACTCCAACAACACATCCCGAGGAGGAAAAATGCAACACTACCGCATCCGTAATGGACTGCTTTAAGCTAACACTGGAGGGGGAGAAGACTGCCTCTACATACCAAGAGGACACGGGGTCAATGGAGAAACGCTCAGGGAACTAATGATTAGTGAAGTACACAACAAGGGACACCACAGCACAGACCGCAACCTACGTTATGCTACCGAATATATCTATTGGCCAGAAATGAGGAAAGACTTTAGGAAGTTTGTCAGGAAATGTGAGCTTTGCCAGGCAAACAAGGAACGCAATACCCTGCCGCAAGGTGAAGCACTTACCCTCCCTTTCCCCTGCGAGATATTCTCAAGTTAGGCTATCGATTTCATGGGACCTTTTACTAGGCTAAAGGAAAAGAACACAGTACTAGTGGTAGTGGATAGAGCAGTGGGATATAGCTGGCTAATCCTAACCTCAGTGAACGCTACTGCAGTAACCACCGTGGAACTACTCCGGCACTATATTTTTATGCTACATGGAGTACCTACCTTGATTGTCAGCGATGCTGATCTACAATTTACTTCCAAGTTCTGGAAGCAGAGCATCAAGCCCATGGAGGTTGAACACATTATGGCTGCGCCCGGCCATCTACAAACCAATGGGCAAGTGGAACGAAAGATCAGGGAACTTAAAACTGCCCTGAGAAACGTTATCAACAACCGCGAGACAAACTGGCTCTCCTCCCCCCCGGAGGTGACAGCATATTCTAACGCTGGACACTCAGATACGATTAACATGTCATCATATAAAGCGGTATATGGACGAGACTACCCTCTACTAGATACATACCGAACCTACCTCGCTGCAGTTCCTGCCTCTGACGATTATTACAACAGACATCAGGAAATCAGAAACGCGGCCTACCAAGCATTAAGACGGGCAAGGGTGAGGTCTGCCAGAGTGGCAACTAAGAGGAGAAAGCAGCATAAATCGGTGGAGGTTGGAGGAATGGTCATGGTGTGTGGAGACCAATCTGCAACGGAATCTGGCAGATCCAGGAAACTGCAACCACAATGGCGAGGACCCTTTACGGTATTAGAATTCGATGAACATCCACAAAACTACACAGTCAGTATGGATTCGAGAATGTACCGCCGGCAGAAGGGACTATTCCATCCTGAAGTCATCAAAGCCTATCACCCCAATGACGACCAACGATTCCCGGGCAGGACCCACGCTAAACCAGCACCTATCCACATCAACGAAGAGCAGGAATGGGAAGTGGAAACGATTTTGGATCATAGGCAAAGGGATGGACTAGACCAGTTTTTGGTCAAATGGATTGGATACCCAGCGAGCCAGAACTCTTGGGAACCTATTGAGGTACTTGAGTACTCGATGGAGATGGTACAGGCATGGTGGACTGATAACATGCCGGGAGATGAATTTCCTATTGTTTTTTCTGGGTACATTAGGGTTTGTTTTTCTCCTGTTAAGGATGGTTTTGAATCCTGTGAGATTGAACCTTTGGTTGACAAAGGGTTTTGGGAACCCCATTGGGATACTGATTACGATAGCGAGGAATGATGTTTGGGTTTTTTATGTTTTGAAATAAGGTTTTTATTTTGTTTTTGGTGTGTAACCGGTACAGGTACCTGAGTTACTATGTTTAGTTTGGAGTATCATTTGATACTCTATATGTTTTATGTTTGGTTTTGAGTATCGTTTCATACTCTATATGTTTTATGTTTGGTTTCTGTTATCGTTTGATACTCTATATGTTTTATGTTTGGTTTCGTGTATCGTTTGATACTCTATGTGTTTTATGTTTGGTTTCGAGTATTGTTTGATACTCTAGTATGTTTTAGGTTTGATACCTTAAGAGTTTCAAGGCTGCCATTTTCGGAGGCTTATTGTTATTGTTCGCACGGCACGGGAATTCCTGACAAGTGTATTTAAGACCTGCTATTCTCCGCACTTAGAGAAAGCAGACTTCGACAGACAGAGTTTTCAATATACTTGGTTGAACAGTTACTTCTTCAATTCGCTTCGAGAATCCTTAGTATTCACTTGAGTTTACCAAACGCCTACTATTAGGAACTACTTGAGTAGTTGCGATATAGTTAGAAGTTTTGTTACAACAACTTAGTCTAAGCCACCGGTACTTAGCCTCGTTAGATACCGCACTTTGGTATAGTGACTATATGGTTATATTATCGATATACTGGACTATCCCTTGGGGCCATTACAAGGCCTGTCAACATAGAGCGAATAGAAGTGATAATTGTTCCCTTGTCTCGCTCGGTAATGCTATTAGATTCATGTGTATAGACCGGGGTACGATTATGTATAATGTCATGCTTGTCTAGAAGTGTTAGCATGGCAGTATTGACATACTCGCCTCCGTTATGTGTGCTGAATCTTTTAATAACGACATGATCCTGTGTCCAACGTTCTTGAATAAAGCTAGCAAAGATTTTGACGGTATCGGATTTAGAATGAATAGGATAAACCCAAGTATTTCTAGTGCAGTCGTCAATGAACGTGACATACTAGTTTGATTTGCAGAAGGATTGTTTAGAAAACTTTCCGCTAAGGTCGGAGTGAATTAAATCGAATGGGGTATCACATCGCTCGTCTGAGGTTGTTGATATAGGCTTTCGTTTAGTGCTTTTGGAGGTGATGCATACTTCGCATATCCAATCTCTCCCAACTTTGGGAATAAGATCAGTGTCGGAGTAGTTGTTGTTCTTGGAGTAGTCGGACGAGGGATGGCCAAGGGCTTCATGCTACTGTTGGTAAGTCATCTTCTTTGCCCATTCTTTATCCTCTTGTATAACATATTCTTGTCCGTCAAGTCTTCCCCAAATAACCTCTGTTTCATTTTCCCTAAGAATATACATATCCAGCCTGGAACTAACGAAAGAAAAACCTTTTCCCAAAGAAACAATTGCACGCCATGATAACAAGTTACATAAACCCAAACTAGGAACCCAAATAACACGTTCAAGGTAGACAGGAGAAATATGACCTGCAGATGGTTAGGCCAAGATCTTAACTGTACCACGGCCGCATGACTCTATTACTGAGTCATCGCCTAACATAACAGTGCCTTTCTCAGTCTCGAAGTTTATAAGAACATATAAGTTATTTGTCATGTGTGAGCTTGCACCTGTATCTATTACCCATTGGGATTAGAGAGGTTTCTTGGTAGTACTTCGCAGGGAGGATAATGTACTGACCGGCTTGGGAGTCTCTTCCTTTCTGATCTTTGCCGAGTTACTTGCATTTCCTTCTTTCTTCTTTAGGTTTGCAGCCTTGAGTTTTGAACACTGATTCCAAGTGTGACCTTCGCTGCGATCGGTAGGGTAGTGCTTCTTGCAGTAGGTGCATTCTTTGGTTGTGGCCAACGATCCCTTGCCAGGGAGGTCCCTTTGTGATTCCTTTCCTTTTCCTTTAACATCAGCGCTTTTATACGCTTTGTTATCTGCAGAGTTACCAGCAGAGGAAACTATCAAGTCTATCAGTTTATTGTAGACGTGATCGTAGGTAAGGTTCTCCTTGGTTTGAAAGTTATCGACAATATTATTCCTTGATTCGGGAAGGGAGCGGAGGAGGACAGCTGCTTTAGCTTCAGGGAACTTGAATACCGTTTTGAAAGCAAACGGTAAGGTGTACCGGTCGGTGGAGGCGGCGGAAGCGCACCGGAGTTGCATTCAATTCCATAAGGTATCGTACTAGTTGATATGGTCGGATATAGGATCCGAGGTATCGTACTTGGTATTGACAAAAGAGTTCAGTTGATCGAAACAGGAGAAGGTATTTTCTCTAGCAAATTTATCCTCGAGTGCGGTCCATATTTTATGCGGTTCCTTACGGGTGGCTAGGAGGATGAGCCATTGAGACACGCCTGTTTGGATAAAGTATGTCGCTGCATACTGGTATCAATCCATGAAGTTATTGTATTCTTCCTCGTTATCTGCATTATCGTAATCATCAATGGTTTCCTCATCTAAAACAATCTTCCAGGATTTGAAGAGTTTGAGCACATATTGAGAAATGTCTCGCCAGGTACGGTAGTTGTCGGTCACAGAAAGCTTTGGAATGGTGCTTAGTTTGTAATTGGGAGTGAAGAAGTTCTTCGAACTGCAGGAGTGTTGGTCTTTGGAGGATGAAGAGGAACCAGGATCATCAGGAGGAGGGTCATCAGCAGGAGCGGGAGCTTTTCCTTTGGCCTTGGAACGGGAACAGGTGGATTGTTGGGTTGGTCTTTCAGATTCATGGTGTGAAGATGGACCAGCTTCACCTGATTGGGACATTTAGATGGTAAAATATCTTCGATCAAGAGGTAGATTTCTCTTTTAGTACTGAGTTCAACCAGTATTTTGTGATTGCTATTCCCTCAACCTAAACTTACACAAAGCAAGCTTACTTCCTACCAAAGCAGGGTGTAAGTAAGGGTCTTGCTACACGGCGCAGACAACTTTGCTAGTAGAACGTTGTGGTTGTAAGAGGAAGAGAGAAAGTTCGGTTGCGACGGGGGAGGATTCTCCTTTTAAGCGAGGTAAAAGGGGTTGCGCCGAGGCAATGCTGAGAAATTTTCCGTTTCCACAACCACAGAGTGGTAGAAGAGAGTGTGTCTTTATGTGGGAAGCGTGTAAGCGTATTTCTTATAGAGTAAGAAGGGCCCAGGCTCATAACCTGTTCAAAATGTAAATGCCAAAGGCACAATCTATTCTAAGTGGATAATACTTCACAGGTACGAGCGGTGCTGTGGGCACGCTAAGCAAGGAGGGAGATAGTAGTAGAGCAGATTGGTAGGAGTTCTAGTTCTACCTAAGCGAGGTGGGCGGTAGCGACCATATTTATACAGAAGTGCGTCCTCCAAGTATAAGAGAAGTAATATAGGGAAACAAGGTAGGAAACATAAGTGCAAACATGTTTGACCCTGAAATCCTGCCAAGTAAATCCCAAATAATGTGTCTAAATCTAAGATGGTGTGAGCGCAATATTAGGAATAATTATGAGATAATATGACCAAGATTGATGCATAAACCATGCATAAACAACTGTGAAATCCCGAACACCAGATAAGAAAACACATGACAATCCCCGATAATATCCTGAAATAATAATGAAATACAATATAATATGTCCTAGCTGTAGTAATGTAAGCGGTGTACTGGTGGAACCGAAACACAAACTAAGTATGAGCAATATATGGTAATATCATAAAATATACATAGGAAATATACGGAAATTTCAACACTTCCTACCACATACTTCACCATTCCTGAGAAACTAGGAACACTACCACTCTTATCTTGTTAGATTGCCTACACGGCACGTGGTTAGACAGTTGTGTGGTTATATGGGGATTCAGCTAGGCGATATCCGATTAGGGGATATGTGGCTGTGTGGTTTGCGGCGATTGGGTACCGGACATTACCAGCAAAGGCAACTCCAACATCCTAGTGTGAGGTCCAATTATTCAAATTCTTACGGTAATATGGTTTTATGAACTTTGCTGAACTCTCACTTAAGTTATATAAGACGCAATAGTGATCCGACATAGTGCCTGTAAAACAGTTCCCACTTTATTCAACGATAGGTACTGAACCTTCTGACAATAATAAGACTGCATCACCCCGCCGAACATGCTCGGTTATACATTTTATATAGAAGCTGATAAATCCTCACTCAATCAAGTCGGAGCGGGAGTTGAAGCGGGATGCTCTCACATATAATTCCCGTCTCCTGGGATATCACTCGCCTACAAAAGGAGATACGCGAGGACACGTTCCGTGAGCAATATGGTCGGAAAGGGAAGGAATGGTGGTGATTTATGTGAAGCAGGGTCTCCTAGGCCTCAAATAGTGCTTGGGCTCCGGTTTTGTGAGGCTGTAGCAGGGCCTTTATTCCCTTAGCGCCTCTGTGCTGAGATTGCCAGTGAGCTTCAACACGATCATGACCTAAGCCTTATACTCCCCTGGATGAAGACAGAGAAACCGGCTACAGGGCGAATATAGCCCTGAGCGCACGTTCCGCCGGCTATCAAGAGTTGGGTAGCTGTGAACTTTTGTTTTTCTTTTTTCTTTGTGTGCAGCTTGCGGTTCTTCTCCGCGTTATTGCACTTAATTTTCCTATAGCTGTATGTTCTTGCTTGCACTATTTTTTTCTTCTTCTTGTACCATTCCCCTTTCGTCTCTACAATTTCTTTTCTCCCCAGCTGCTTCCTTACTCAAAACATTTGGGCTATGATTAGTCGAGAGTACCTTGGGATTCTTATTCTTTCTGCACCGCCAGCGGTGTCATATATATACACAAAACCTGATGACAGAAGGAAACATTTCTTCGCCTTCGTCTACTCGTGCCAAGGTTGTAGTTCCACCACAACCCACGATTGCTCGCTGGCTCGCAACCGTGGGCACTCTAAAGAGTGCCTGACAGCTCAATGCAAAATTACAGCTCAACGCAAATTTGTGGCTTAGCATGACTTTGTGGCTCAACATCCTTTGTGGCCAAATGTAACTTTGAGGTTCACAACATAGCATAACTTGGCCAATACTGGACCATATCATATAGGAAAACCATAGAAATGTGGGCAAAGTAAGCTTGAACAAAAGTATAGTTTTTTTAATTCATGGTCAGAGGTAGGAGGAATGCTATCTATTGCACCAGTGGGCACTACAAGGTTGGCACCCTTCTGTTCTTGCACCATCCACCACAAAGCCACAAAGTGAGATTGAGCCACAGTGTGGTGTTGAGCCACAAAGTTACTATGGTAAGCCACAAATTTGCGTTGAGCTGTAATTTTGCATTGAGCTGTCAGGCACTCTTTAGAGTGCCCACGGTTGCGAGCCAGCGAGAAATCGTGGGTTGGGGTGGAACCACAACCTTGGCACGAGTAAGTCATCCGCTTTCATTTTCTCACCCTCTCTTTCCTTCCAAACACCCTCAAACTTCTTCCAAAACAATTTCTCCCTTGATCCCTTGCTTCTGTTTCGTCTGCTCAAACGGTTTCCTCGCTTTACCCTTCCTAAGCATTCCTAAGACCTTCGCCTGTTTTGCTACCATAATGGTGTGACACTCGTTCGTTCCATCTACTAGCTAACGTTTAGTTCAAACCTTCGGCTCCCCTAGTGCTAGTTCCTGTATCTTCCGAAAAGATCTCCGCTGCACCTAACCTTCCGCCCATACACGCTATCGTTTCAACTCCCATGTCCTCCAATATTCTCTAAACGAAGTTTCTCCTGATAGAAACATCCGGTGTAGTAGCATGTGTCTTTGATATAGAATCTCCGTGAAAATCTTCGACCAGGATTAATCATCGCAACACCGACATGATAGATCAACCGTATGTAGAGTATGTTTTAGATATATGAAAAGTGGTGTACGATATCATAAAGATTCTCTAGGCGATTCCGGAAAACTACCGAAAGAGAGTATTTAGGATAGGAGACTAGCTATGATGAATGAAAGGCTTAGGGAATAATGTTACAACATGCATAGCGGATCCCCACGAGAGATCCGGTGGTGGGCATTAGTCCGAAGACAGGATAGGGAGGCAAGCCTAACAATTAAGCGTTCTATATACCTCATCTCTATTTGTCTCCCGTTCTCTTGGGTAACAAGAAACATACCGGTCGGGAAACCACGAAGAAATCTTATCCATGTTTTCAGAGATTACAAGATTCTCTCTGTAAAAGCTGGCCTAATTCCACCGGGTAGTAGGCACAATAGGCATCGGGAAATCGGCTGCAAAGAGTATCCGAGGGCGGTTCACCCGAAGTCTCCACAGCAATAGCATAGCTATTTCCTAACCGTGATAAGAACGAAATGCCGAAGAGAAAGAGGGAGTCATTCTATTCCTGGATTGGGTACCCTTGTACTAGCTGGGGGAAGAGGGGCTAAAGAACCTACCGCGCCG
>QOVD01002788.1:369-31774 GCA_003521225.1 Tuber microsphaerosporum | reverse complement strand
GATTTGATGGGGGGGTGGGTGTTTAGCTTGTTGGCGGTTTGCGGCCGTTTGTTGAGTCTCGTTGGTGGGGGGTGGAGGAGCGTATAAGTAGACCTACGTGGAGTGCGAGTGAGAAGGGGAGAGGAAAGAAGGCCGTTTTATCTAAATTCTACTGAGTAGTTGTGAGGGGTACGATCTTCACTGCAATGCTTTGTCCGTCGTATATACTTGCTAACTTTGAAGAAAGTGTCCATCTTATCCTCCTTCCTATATCTAGCTTAGCACTAATGTTTTTTTTGCCTGAATAAATTAAGGAAAATTTTTAAGTCGTATCGTAGATCAGATATATATTGCGCCACATTGGTATTTGGAAAACCCATCATTTCCTCCTATTTTCTCAAGCACTATCACAAGCAAGCGAAAAATGCGTCATCAGATATGATTCGGTATACTTAGCTCTAGCCGGGGACTAGCGCCAAACTCAAGGACAGCCTGAGTGTGCTTGGGTTGCGAGGCTCGGAAGGAGGCGAAAAACGGAAACTCATACAGCACCGTAACACTAGAGCATCTCACTGAGGAGTTCTCCTAGCTGCTTCCAGATGATTGATAATAAATCCTCACGCTCGCCCAATTCACCAGGACTTGCGGGAAAGGTATTACTGTGGGAGTTAAGAAGCTTGGCCCCTCGCGGGTCTGGCTCGTGCAAATAGATCGAGGCTCTTGCCCCACATTGCCCCACCTTGCACTCGCTCCTTCCTTGGGAACACAAAGACTTAAATACCAGCGCCGTTGAAAGCTAAGCGTTTTCCTGCCATCGCCAATCCAGCGAAATCCTAAGCTACAATGTCACCATCCAATCCCACAATAGTACTTTCCCAAGAGCCCGTCAAGGGCGCCACATCCCAAACCTTCAAAGATGCAATGGTTGTTCGAAACGCAGTCTTCGTGGAAGAACAGGCCGTCGCAGCAGAAAACGAATTCGATGACACCGACAAGCACTGTTACCACATGGTAGCCTACGACTCTGACACTAACGCCTCAGAAAAAATCCCCATCGGGACTATCCGGATAGTCCCCGGCCCTCACAAACACCATCCCGGCGAGCCCGTCCCTGTTGGACAGGAGCACGCCAACTACTTAAAGTTGGGACGGTGGGCTACGTCAAAAGCTTATCGGGGGCATGGAGTTGGGAGGAAATTAATTGATGCAGCGGTCGAGTGGGCTGCCAGGAATGAGTTTACCGGGGATGACGGGTCAGAGTGGAATAGGATGTGTTTGGTGCATGCACAGACTCGTGTTGTGAGATTATGGGAGAAGGCGGGGTTTGTGGTTGATGAGAGTATGGGGGAGTGGGATGAGGAGGGGATCATGCATAGGGGTTTGTGGAGGAGGATTCCAAAGGCCTAGGGGATTAATTGGCTGGACTTGGGCATCATACTCTACTAGTATTTAAGACATGGTTTCCTTGTTGGGTTTGAAGATTGTAGAATAGACTCCCTAAGCATTGTGCCTACATTTAATATCGGTATGGTTTGAGATTCCCCGCAGAATTGTACTGTACAGTGCGTATAGTGTTGGTGGGCTATGAGTTATGGTTCACAATGGCGAGCTCGAGTACCGTACTTTTATCAGGGTACATGAAAGTCAATGGGAAAGACTAAGCTGCTTGGATGATTCAGAAATATCGGGAGTGCCATTGTTGGCGAACAGGTGATAAAAAAAAGAAAGAGACGGTATCAATCAATAGACCAGACTGTCGAATTGTATCCCACGATTCTTAAGAGGTTGACCCACGACAATTGTTCTGCCGGGTGCAACACTGAGATGAGAGAAGAGGCCAAAATGAATCAAAGGATTGGTATGATAGCAAGGATGGACGCCAAGACCACGCGTCCGGTGGCTTCAGAGGCCTCGGAGAGCCTCAAAAAAGGGCCATATTACGCGACCCAATGGCTTACCGCGATGTGCCATTTGCCAAGAAACCACTCTTGACCCTCACGCGTTAAAAAAAAAACATCAGTCGAAACGCTCTTGCCATTGTCATTAATTTCCGATCCCCTTCACCCCTTCTCCATCCCCGAACAAAGATTCCCTATAAACCACATTCCTTCATTCAAGCCTAACTGTCGCTCGAATCCCATTGAGGTCCAACCAACAGTCCATCTTATCCTGGACACTATTTATTCCCACCCTTGTGTTTGGGGATCCTCTTCCTCCCTCAGCAACCATCTCGTCAACTAACACCCGATCGCGCGCGCACTCGTTTTATCAACACTTAACGGCTCTCCCTCTACGTGTTTGCGGGTTTCAAGTGTTGCTCTATATCCCCCTACCTCTACCGCTCGCTAGGTACCGCTATCGAGACTTACCAACGGTAATCGCGAACTTGGTTCTATGATCCCCCGTCTCCAACGCTCCTACTGATATAAATGTTTAGCTATCTACCTTCCAAGTCCCGGCATAGCTTAACATGTCTTCCAGAGGCATCTTCGATAAAAACTGGGTCCCTCTTCATCCCCCTGTCGAACCGTATACACCTCCTCCCTCGAGGCCAACAGAGGAAGATTATGGCTTCCAACCTTCCTGGGCCACAGACCCCATCACCAAAAATGCCCCAGATCAGCCTACTCCCACCTTCACGGCGCCAATGCACCTTAAAGCACTATTCGGCCCTGCGCCTGAGACCAACCCACTAGACCCCAAAACCGCTCAAAAACCGACCCTCGCCGCTGGCACTGAGCACCGAGTATCATCGGTGCCGAAGGCGGGTTCCCTGATGGACGATTTTAGTAAGTTTGACTATGCGGCTATGGGTCTAGTGGCTGGTGTCTGGATGAGTGCCGATTTAATCTACAGAGGAATCAAGTCCACATTACATTATGCTGGGTATGTCGCTGCTGAAGCGATTACTAATGGGAGACGAATCGTCAAAGGCGGGCGGATTACAAAGGCGAGGGTAAAGAGGACTCCCAGACATGATCCGCTATCGAGGGCCAAGCGGCCGAGGACTCCTAGGAAGGATGGTAAGGGACAGAGTATGCTCGACCTTCCTCCCCATTATGTTGGGGCCACTCCGTAAGCCACCTCAATCGATCACTCTGGTCACCAGTTCGCAGAAATCTAACAGTTCTCCGTGCGATTCAGACACCGTATGCGCAATGAGCGGGTTTTACCAAAGAAAAAAGCAATATCACCAGCGCCGTCACCGCTAGAAACACCCCAACCCAAGAAGCGAGCGCCGGGACTGGCCGAAACGGCGAAAAAAGTCCGGTTTGCGGAAGAGGGACCTAGCACCCCCAAGGGTACAACATCTCTTTACGGAGCCCTAGATACTCCCGCTCTTATCCGAGAAACACCAGCAGCACTACGGAAGCCTTTGACTGTTCGCGAGGAATTCAAGAAAAATTTCAAGAAAACCGAGTTCGCCCCATGGGTTGACTTTCTTCATTCACAGGGGATCAAGATGCGAGTGTTCCGGGATGAGCTGCAGGAGAACTTATCGTTACCGACCGATGCTATTCTTAAAGTTTATAACGATCGGGAAAACAACCCGAAACATTGGGACACCTTGATCTTGGCCTTGAGTCACAACGGCTTTTTAGAGAGGATGAGGATTGCCGTACCGAAATTCAGATACGGTCCTCCACCAATCAATTGGCAGGAAGCACGGGATAAAAACCCCGTCAAGATCGATTGGGAGAGCCCTTATCAACAACAAGATGGTTGTTGTCGATTCTGCCGTGGATTCTCTTGGGCAGGAAAAGTCGAGACCCGGGAAATTGCTAGGTTTGGTGATGAAGTTGAGTTCAGGCCTCAGCACAAGTCTGTCGTGCCATACACCGAAAGAGAAAAGGAGGAGTTCGCAAATAATGTCTTCGATTCTTTTTGGAGACGCTGCTGCCAGGAATCCCGCTGGGACTGGCTGTTCGAAGAACCGCAGATATCCGGCGCATCTGCCGAGACTTGGAAGATCCCCAAATCTGATCCTAGACTTCGTCACTTTCGTCGATTTAAGGGACCTAAAGGCAACGCACACGGGGGGCTGACATTGGCCGACAATGACCTTTTGAAAGAATTAGAAACACTTAGGGACAGCCTCTCAAGGCAGGACGCCGCTGCGAAAATATTCATCGATGCTGTTTTCAAATCGGGAAACCACGAATTAGCGCAAGATCTCACTAAAGCCGACAAGGAACGCAAACGGCGTCAGGTGCATACTGAAATGCTCTGCGTTCGCCAGGTCAGGTTGTTGGTAGGAGGGTCACCAACTCGGTACAACGAGCAGCAAGAACTAGTGGAGAAAATGTTGGTGAGAGGGCAAAAGTTCAGGTTCCCCTCGGGGGCTGTTGGCCAAGATGGGGATTTGGCCTCCGCGATTGATCTCCCATCCAAAATTGCCAACAACAACAGTACCAGCATGCCTCTTAGCTTAAAGCGCCATGCAAATGGCCCCAGGAAGACTTCAGCGGCTAGCCGGGGACGTTCAAAGCGCTCCACCAGTCCAGATCAGTCTGCAGCATCCTTCGATCCTGACGATCTCAAGAAGTGGAATAAAGAGCCGGAGATCCTCGATGAGTGGGCCAGGTTTCAAGAATTCCGAGCAAGGAAAAAAGAGAGTCGAATGCACCTGGAGGGACTGAATACCTTTGGAAGCGACCCCAATGCTGGTTTAGATCCCGAAGAGATTGCAGAGAGGGAATACGAACTCGGTCAGCAACTCTGGGCCGAGTTTCAAAAAGAGCTCGAGTGCTTAAAGGAAGAGGCAAAAATAGACGAGAAAGCCAAAGCAGAGAAGGAAGCTCAAGCGAAGCTTGATGCTGCATCGCTGGCTGTAGCTAGAATCAAACCGGATGAACGAGAGCGGAGCAAGAAACCGGATGCTACAAACCAGAGGGCTTATGGCGAGGCTGTGCCAGCTGGTATGAATTTTCTTTCACATCCCGTAGCTCTCCCTACAATTTCGGCGGGGATAATTAACAATGGAAAGGTTTGCCCTAAAACCCGTGGCCAAAAGCCGCAAAAGCGCCGTATTATGACCTGGCCCGCAGAGCCACTGGTATGTACTTCGATGCGCGACAGCACCCTGCGTCCCCGGCTACCGAGGTAGGAGCGGACTACGCAGAAACGGCGGAGACAGTACATCTGCAGTCAGAAGGACACGCAATACCCTTTCTCCAACAGCCGCCCTTCAGTTCTCGACTGTTTTAGCAACTAATGACGATATGCCTTGCTTGCCGGAGTTGTCTTTTTTTCTTTTCTTTTTCGTTTCTTTCTTACTCTTTCCCTCTGAAGAGCGCTGATTTGGCTTTCTGCTGGACGCGTCAAAGTTCTGGCTACGGTCGCGGAGGACATGTCTTTTCTTCTAGGGTACAGTGTATAATCTTACGAGTTGACTACCGCCTGGTTGCCTCGTCTGGTGGAGGGGATTTTCAGTTAGAGGTTACAATTCTTGTGTATACTTTTACCAGGGGGGTCTTTTTTCTCTTCTTTTTTTTCTTTTTGATTTCGGAAAGGCATTTTATGCGGCGAACTGGATTTGTATTCTTGTTATCATAGGCTTGAGAAGTTTTTTCCACAGGAAAAAAATGGAAGGTCACTTCTGGATGGGTTATCCGTCATTGTTTCGAGCTGCGATACTGTAATATTAACAGATATCTTTTTTTCCTCGGTATTCTTTAGGGATAAGATCGTTGTAGATATTGTGGAGAGTTGTTTGACTAGTAGATGCAGCAAGCTAGAGTTCGCTTCTTGCTTTCACTTAAGTACAGTACAGTACTAGTACAGAGGATGAGTTTCCACGGACTTTGTGCACGGTTTTTTTTAGACTTAGTCCAAGTCTGGCATAAAAGAATATTACAATACCCGGTAATGGGGGAGGGATCTTTTCAGTTACGGGGATCATTCACTCAGCGTACTGCGGTAAAGACACTGGTACCAAAGCTGTACCAAGCTCTGGATAAGATTTTTGTTGGGCTTGCTCGAGGAACGGTGCTCACATACAAGTACTTTGATGCAAAATTTCTAGGTTTTGGCGACTACGGGTAGTTCACACACCAGCATTACCACTTCAAGGGCTGTCCCGCCAAGCCATCAGGTGACGTCGTCAGTTACTACTTGTATCGTACAGCGCGTTTCCTTCACTCACCGCGTTAAGTTAAACAGTGGGGAGCAGAGAACCCATCGACACAAACACTGCCTATTCTGAGAGAATCTGTCCAAGATGCCTCCTCGATCTGGTCCGTCCATACATGCCCCACCCATGCCCAATTCATTATTAGCCTTACTGATTTCAGCTCACCAGATGCCAATACCCTCCGAATCCTATTAGCAACCGATTCCCACGTCGGCTACAATGAACGAGACCCCATCCGCGGCGACGACTCATGGAAAACATTCGACGAAGTGATGTCCCTGGCGAAGGATCGAGATGTCGATATGGTGCTGCTGTCTGGGGACCTTTTCCATGACAATAAGCCTTCTAGGAAAGCCATGTACCAAGTTATGAAGAGTTTGCGAACGAGCTGCTACGGGGAGAAACCTTGCGAGATCGAGATATTGTCGGACACCAGTCAGACATTTCAGAGCGCGGGGGGCCACGTGAACTATGAGGATCCGGATATCAATGTTGCTATTCCGGTATTCTCGATTCATGGTAATCATGATGACCCGAGCGGAGTATGTTTTTGCTTGCTTCTCTTGGTATTCACCCTCTTTCTGGGACCTTTGCTAATGATTTGGAGTGGTAGGAGGGAAGGTTATGTGCTCTGGATTTATTATCGGTGGCAGGGTTGTTAAATTATTTTGGGCGAACTCCAGAGAATGATAACATTACCGTCACGCCAGTGCTACTGCAGAAGGGGTCTACTAAGTTAGCTTTATACGGGCTATCGAATATTAGAGATGAGAGGCTGTTCCGGACGTTCAGGGACGGTAAAGTTAAATTCCTGCGGCCAGATGTACAGCAGAAGGAGTGGTTTAATTTGATGTGTGTTCATCAAAATCAGTCAGTCTGTTCCTACTCCTATGAGAAGGCCAAGTTTTCTAACAGTTTTTTTCTAGTCATGGGCATACGGAGACCGGATATCTACCAGAAAACTTCCTCCAGGAGTTCTTGGACATGGTTATTTGGGGACACGAGCACGAATGTTTAATCGAGCCAAAACTCAACCCAGAAATGGGCTTCCATGTCATCCAGCCCGGATCTTCGGTAGCCACATCCTTGTGCGAAGGTGAGGCTGTCACAAAGCATGTTGGCATACTCTCAATCACAGGCCGTGACTTTGAACTGGAGAAAATAAGACTCAAGACTGTGCGGCCGTTTGTAATGAAAGAAATTGTTCTTGCGGAGGAGCCCCAGATGAAGAACGTGTGGAAAAAAAATACGAATAGGACTACAGTTACTAGCTTTCTTTGCAGTACAGTGGAGGACCTGATCGAAGAGGCTGTTACTGAGTGGCTCAACGCTCAGGAAGACCCTGAAGTTGAAAGAAAGGATGCTCCATTGCCGCTAATCCGGCTTAGAGTGGAATATTCGGCACCTGAGGGTGGCCGCTTCGAAACCGAAAATCCGCAGAGATTCTCTAATCGTTTCGTTGGAAAGGTCGCAAACGTGAATGATGTGATTCAGTTTTATCGGAAGAAGTCCACAGCTCGGAGGAAGGTTGGTGGCGTGCTTGAAGACAGCGGGTCGCACGCTCAAGACTCCTTACTTGAGGACTACGGCGGGTCTATAGATAATGTCAAAGTGGAGAAATTGGTTCAGGAGTTTCTGACCAACGCTACATTAGAGATATTACCGAGCAATGGACTTGGTGATGCAGTTGGTCAGTTCGTTGATAAGGATGATAAGCACGCCGTGGAGATGTTCGTCGAAGATAGCTTGAAAAGCTACCTGACGAAATTGAGGGAGATTGATGACTTGAATGAGGAGACTATCTCGGAGGTTGTAGAGCAGCAGAAGAGCTATCTTGAGCAGCTCTTTGCCAAGGGGCTAGTGAAGCCGAAGAGGGCGAGTTTACACTTTCCTCATCGCTTTAGCTGGAGGGCGCTGACAACCTGATAGACAAGGAAGAAACTAAAGGCAAAGCCTGACCATTGGTATTCAGATCTTGATGGCCATTGGTCAGATCAACCGGCTGCGCTAGTCCGCTCCGGAAGTGATAATGACGACCAAAACGACGATGACGCCGATGACTCGGCAGCCCCTACTCGGAGAACGGCAGCTAGAGGTGGGAGGGGTCGAGGGAGAGGAAGCACAGCAGCCTCAACCCGGGGCAGAAAGGCTGCCCCAGCCGCAAAGGGCCGTGGCAAGAAGCAAGCCGTTGAAGATGATGATGTCGAAATGATTGATGATGATGAGGAGGATGAGCCGAGCATCCCTCCGCCAAAAACAACGTACTCTACTATTACCCCATTCCCCCTTATTAGATATATTGTTCTAATGAGTCAGCAGTCGAGGCAGGAAAACTACCACCGCCCCACCAGCACGCAAACCCGCGGCAAAGCCAGCGGCAGCTCCCCGCCGACCTGCGGCTGCCACACGTGCAACCAATCAACAAGCTTCGCAAGCCAGTACAACCAGAACGAGGCAGGCAAGACTGAACTTTGGTGCTACACAGAATACCCAGGCGCGCGATAGTCAAGCAAGTAGCTCCTTATTTCACAGGGCTATACATCCTCCCAGTGACGACGAGGATATCGATGAGGATGAGGATGATGATTTTGAGCCATTACCGAGCCAGAGGACTACTAGGGCTAGCAGGCGGTAGGAGTGATTAGGTAGCTCAGCTTAGGTGGACACAAGTGTTGAGAATGGAATAAAAAAGGGGAAATGATGAGAGAGAAGGGGTTTTGCTCGGCAAGTGATATACGACTTTGTTTACTCCGTCTCTTGGGGTCAGTTATTAGCAAAGTTAAGGGTTTCCCGAGAGACGTAGATCCTCCTAAAAGTGAAGCCTATGCAAAGGTGTTGTCTTTTAAGGTGAGTGAATGCGAGATGTGGTTACAATTGACCCAATATCGCAAGAATAGGGATCCCCGTGTTTGCGGACTCAGGAGCCTTCGTGCACCCTGCGAGAGGAGATGTATGAAATATATCTAGATATCTGGCTAGCTGTAACTCGGTATTCTATAGATACTACTAGAAGGCAATCTCCATTTTGACTCAAGCCGCCAAACAATAACCCAATCTAAAATGTGCTCATTAATACCCGACATACCTGCGATACCATCAAACTAAATAAGTCTCTAGCCAAAGCCAGAAATGTACCGTATCCAATACAGGCCCAAACGGAGACTTGAGGTTCCCGGCGCGGATAAGTAAAGCAAGGTTCTAACGCCCGCCTTTGTCCTCTGTGCAGTTGCTCAATCGAACATATCGCACGGCACGCAGTCGACATCCTGACCTTCCTGGACTGGTTGGATGTGATAACAGCTACATATCTTGGACACGACACAATTTGAAGCCTAGAAATTATGTTGTATGATAAACGGAGTGTATTCCGAAATAAATAGATAAAAGCCAAGGTGATCTTTTAGCATACCAGCATCGCAAAAACGATGCAATTTCGCCCCCCTCCCCACAATTCCCTGAAAGGGAGAAATTTAAACAAAGCTGTGTTCCGCACATATCATACTGTAGGAAAAGGTTCTGATTTTTCGATGTGCGAGATCTCGACCTGTGGCTTTACTATGATAGCAGAATTTATATGCTGGTATATATTTGCAATTTTGGGAATATGAAGCCCATTCGCTCATAGATTAGCTTTTATCTATCTATTTCCACGAACAATCGGGGTTTTCGTTGGAAATAAATTAATTTTTGGGTTCTGAGATGTTCCACCAGGTGTTGAGAGTGGAAGTGATGGCTTTAGATGTTTTATTGGTGACTTCGGGTGCAATGGTTCGTCAAGCTTCGGGAGATATGAGTTACCTCCACAAATGATATTTACCATCAATCTGGTTCACCACTACGGCATAGGCGGGGGTTCAGCACTTTTAGAGGTATCATATAATACCATAGCGCACTAAGGTTGAGTTGAATGCTTTCTCTCGTCGGTTTACTTCACATATCGTAGGTGTTGAAAAACGGTCCAATGGCCAAGCTATATACCGGAAGCATGCGCGAGTAAGAGATACTTGAGAACTTTATTCTATCTTAGAGGGCCGGAAAGACCCACTATTTATGCAGTGAAACAGCCACATATATCAGCAGCGGAAGAGAAGTCAAAGGAAACAGTATAGAAGACAGGAGAAACAAGTGAGAAGAGATAGGCGCCGAGTGAGGCACCATGACGGTCTTAGGGCAGATCTGAGGGCGGGTAACTCGCGGCTCCTAGCGGATGGCGTCGGTTCTGCTGGAAACTGTGGTTGCGTTTGGTCAACTTGTTTGCTCCCAGCTGCGTCATATCATTTCCCTTCCTTTACCTCGATTTCCTTTTCTCTCCTTTTTCTTCTCTGAAGCCCTTTTATCTTGGATGGTGAGACAACAATAATACAAAGCAATCTCGGCTTCTCCAATCCTATTCGCTTTTGTGACCCTTACTTCTTCGATAGTTCTAACAGGTTCAAAGGTTAGGACGTACGAATGGTACGGTACTCGCACAGTACAACATCCGGGTACTAACCTCGGCAAGCATCTCATCCCACTCTCGTTGAACCTCATCGCCTAATTCCCCCCACTATTTCCCCCCAAAACACAATGCCTCTCGACACAGCCGATAACGACGTACCAGTATCTGAGCCCGACCCATTTGGCGGCGGCGACCCCGACGCCTATGACTCGTCCTCAACAGGAAACTACCCATCCCTGCCCGGCCTAGCCCCATTCTCCGGCCTCCTGGGCTATTCCGAAGCGAACCGCGACCTCTTCATCCGCCACTCACTCACGCAGACCGCAGCGCTCCTCGGGCTGAAATTAACGCCTACGGAGCGCGAAGCTCTAGCCTACTACAACAGCCGCTTCTACTCGTACGAATCCTACGGGGACACCTTGGGCATTTCCGCCGGGGTATTAATTGCGTTTCTCCTCCGGAACCGCAAACCCGGCTTTATATCTAGCACTATGGTTCGTGTGTTCACAAAACCGGGCGCACAGAGAGACAATGCCGCCAAGTGGCTTAGCCGAGGGCTGAAGCTTTCGGTCTGGGGCTGTGTTGGGCGGATGTACGGCCTCACAAGCGCGGGCTTCCAAGCAGTCCAGAAGAATAGGGTTGAAAAACAAGCGGATCCGAATCTTCGTCGGGTAGTTGCCGCGGCCGACAAGAAGAAAGAAGTTCTCGTTCACGAAATCCAGGCCAGACGGAGAACGAAGGGCTTGGAAAATCCGAGGGGGCAGGATGACGAGCAAAGCTTAGGTGGGGAGGTTTCTGATAGGATTGAAGGTAGGCTGGATGCTAGTGAGAAGGAGAGATTCCCGTATGGACGGCCTTCAGAGCAAGTTGCCGAACTTGAGGCTAGGAAGCGGGGTGGCGGCCCCCCTGGGGATGACCCATTTAGTATCGACGACGCCTCACCGACAGGAGGTGAAGGGGCGACGGGCCAGGGCAGGTGGACGAATACACACTCCAATACAAGCGAGTCTGCCTGGGAACGAATCAGGAAGGGTCAGTCTCCCACAACCCGCCCTCCGACCGACAGAAGTGAAGACGGGGTGAATACTATGAGCCCCAACGAGCCGAAAGTGGGGGGGTGGCCGAATCGTGCCTCGATCAGTGGGTACGGCCAGGGTGGTAATAGGGAGCCGAGAACGGATAGCTTTACGTTCTCCAAATCTGAGGAGGAGAGACAACTTGCGAAACAAGAGGCGCAGAAGGAATTTGACGCCAAGGTTGAGAAGGAGCGGAGCGGGGGAATGGGCGATGGGTATGTGGAAGGCGATTCTAGGAACCGGCGGTGGGGAAAGTAGAGCGGCCTTATCATAGATAAGGCGAATGTAAATAAATCACATTGTGGATAGGTTGGCCTGGTTGGTCGGTTTGGGGTGTTTTGCACGGGTTTGAATTGAAGCCGATTGGGTATTTTGGGGTCAATGATTCTTGGCCATAGGCTGTACTTACTCTGTGGCCGGGTCTCGGGGGTAGGCGCTCTCTGAGCGCCATCATCACTGGACAGATATAATCCCCTGGCCACGCATCGAAACCCCTCGATTGATTTCTACAAAACATTCGCGGTAAAAGTATCATACTATATCGTGCTCTATTCTCTGACGTCACGTTAGGGGTGCACGATCCTGTCGAGTGGTACATTGTCACTACTGTATTACACATCATCCCTAATTCCTATTCTCCCTGCTCCTGATATGTATCAAGGGCAGGCGGGAGTTGCACAGCACCCGAGTGACACTCGGGCAGACAAACCAACTCCTGAATTAGCCTACAGTAGATACTCCACCTCTTCACCTCAACATTCGTCCCTCGGTGTGGGGCGGAGAGTCAACATCAATCAACTTCTAGCACACCCATTCGATAACACACTCAACTTACAAGCACAACACTCGAGCTATGATACCTTCTTCTCAACTCTCAGATGGATCATGGGTATAACTATCCGGTGTCCGAAACGTTACTGTACGGTAAACACATACATGCATAGGTATATTAACCTTATGCGGTACTAATTATGGTACGGCCCTCTCTAGGCGATCCAAGTGGGAACCCTCGCCAAAATAACCAGTCCCACGCTACAGACACGTGTACTTATAATACCAAACTCTGGAAGGTCTTGCATTTGTGCGGTCTCCCCTCGATACATTTCCTCACAAAAGAATTTCCTCCATTCACCTATCAGCTATCAAACCATCATGTCCCTACCACATAACCAATCCCAAACCATGCAGAGTCACATCGATCCAGATACCCTGCCAGGTGCCAGGAGAATAAGTACCGAGTTTGAAATGCAAGCTGCCTTAATCCCGGACCAGTACAAGTTTGAATATCGATCCCCAGCAGACCTTATCAAAACAATCCAGACGACTATCAAGTCCAAGTCGGCTGAAGAATATTTCCTATATTTCCACGGTGTCACCCACAGTCACCTACCTGAGCTCGACAGAGAATTTTTTACGTCTCGGCTTCGCTGCACCGTACGCTTCACAACCGAAAATGGCCTAAGTGCTCTAATCTGCCGGGTATTGCCTGGGGGGAGGCATATTACGCTCACCCTTAACCTCTGGATGGAGATTGCGTACAAGATTGGGTCAATTCCTGGCCATACTCGCCACTCGGTTGACTCGTCGTTCGGTGGCACACGATTCGATATTAGTAACGTCCGTAGCAAGGAAGGGCATCAGGCACTTGGCCCAACCACTCGGAGGGTAAGAGGTTCATGGCCTTCAGTGATGATGGAAGTTGGGTATTCAGAAGCACTTGACTTCCTTCGATTGGATGCAAAGTGGTGGCTCATCAACTCTGCCGGCAAAACACGTTTTGTGATGATAGTCCAGCTAATGGCTAACCCGCTCGCCATCCACATTGAGTGCTGGGCCATGGTTGCATCGGAAGATCGTCAAACGATACAGGGCCCCCCCTCCCAGGTCCCCGCCTGTGTCCAGCTTTTCGATATCGACCCAGAAAGGACCGTGGTATCACCATCTTCGGACCTCCGCATTCCTTACTGCTATATCTTTGACGAGCCTAATGAGAATGCGCCAGATGCCGTATTCACCAATGCTGAACTCTCTTCCTTTGCGCTCAAGATGTTTCGCCTGCTGCGGTGAGAGGCAGTTCTTGCTCTTATATAACCTATAAAGAACCCTCCCTCCTTCCTGCACGAAATAAACTACTGTAAATACTCGACGCATCTAGAAAATGTATCACTGCTCTCATATGCGTATACCTTCTCACTGTCCGGTCTCTTTTCGATATCATATCGATAATCTATGATCAGAGGTTTAGGAGGCATAACATAGACCGTTAATAAGAGGGAAGGGGGAAAAAAAATAGAGAAAAAATATGGCAACACCAGCGCAGAAGGGTACCGGCGTTTTTTTTTTTTTTTTGGCTTAACAGGGAGCAGGAATATGAGGAATCTAGAGCTATATTAATCCTCTGTCTACTTGTGTTAGGAGTGTTGTGTCTGAATCGTAATTGTATGACGTGAGCACTGGTCAGTCTTCCAAGAAGAAGGCCTCGTGCTATTATATGTACTTTACTTCATAACCTCCAGGGCACAAGTGAGCGGCGTAAGAAGGTTGTGAGAAAAGAAATGTGCGGTGCTACAACACTCTCACGATACACCGCATTCTCATCAATTGCAAGCCAGGCATTACCCAGGTCATAGTTATAGTCAGCGAAGACCTCCCGGTCAATTCCTAATTGTGCAGTAAAACACCATCCAGTATGATACGTTAGAATTCAGTTATCGTATCATGCCATAAAGTCGCACCAATGCAAAACTGTTAATAAATCACCCCGACCCCCGCATCCTCAATCACACTCCTAGCTATGCTACATCGCAGTCAATAGAAAACAACGCCCACAAACATCCCACCAATAGCGCCTGTAATTGCCCCATATACTATTCACAAGAAAGAATACCCAAGCGCATAGGAATGAAATGGAGGGAGGGAGGAAATAGGGAAACAGTAGAAACCTTCCTAAATGCGACTACCTTCTAAGGCCTCTTCTCTTCTTTCCGGCATCAGCGTTTTTAGCGCTCTGATTCCCTCCAGCCATCTTCTTCAACTCCTCATCAATATCCCAGACTTGCTGACCCATGAAACCCATGACTTCTTTTACCAAATCTTCTCTCTCGTCGGTGGCCCTTTGGCCAGGTTTGGGGGAACTATTCGGCCCAAGATCAATACTTGTAGCAGCTTCGTCTTCATCTAGCAAGCCAAATCCCACAAGCTTTACGTAGGGCTTCCTGTTCGATTCTTGGCTTGGTGGTTGTTGGGTTACATCTCGGAGAGGGGAGAACGTTAGCGGGCTGATATCTTTCTGAGTTGGCTCAGGTGTGCTGTTTGGTGTGGCGAATGCTGCAAATGGAGTAAATGTAGTTCCTTCCGGGGTCGATGGTTTGAGAGTGCCGATCGTTTGCGCAAACTCTGTGCTCGCCGGTGGTGGTGGTGTGCTAGTTCCTGGGACTTGGATATCGCTAGATGGCCTCCAGTCGCTTCGTGGCACAGGCGTTTTGAATGGCGTTGAATCGGCGCCAGTGATTTTTCCACGGCTTCCCCAACCCCCACCAAAACTCAACGTCGGCGTTTTGCTGGCGTCGAGATTGAAGAACGAGCCAGGTCGCAACACACTCGGCGTTTCCTCAGTCGTAGTGCTCAATTTCGATTGTAGAAAGAATGGGGAATCATTGAGGGCGTCAAAGAATCCTTTTTTCGCGGCCATCAATTGTGTCTGAGTGCTCTGGTATGGTTCCAGGTCTGCTTCATCCACTCCCTCCTCCCCATTCCTCCGTGCCTCGAGCGCTGAGGAGTGGCTTTGTCCATGAGATTGTGGGGGTTCATTGGCTACTGCCAAGGGCACCGCAATAATGCCCCGTTCCGGGGGTTTTTCTACTGGCTTTGGATCTGCCTGCCGGCCCCCTGTGCGGTCGGCTGAGGGCAGGCAGTCAGGAGAGGCTGTCTTCCCGGCGAGTGGCTTTGCAACAGGGGTCGCTGTTGAGTGACTATCCTCCGCAAATCTCTCTCCAGAGGCTATCATAACTGGAGACGGCGATATAAAGAGTGTTGGCCTCTGAGCAGACTGTAAAGAAACGGATTCGTTTGGAGACAGCGGTTCAGACCTGCAATCCGTTAAAGTAAATACTTTGAGGTCGGTGCGGGAGAACTGCAATAGAATATACATACGTGTGAGAATTAAATTCCCCACTATGCAGGGCTCCTGATGTTACAACCCTAGGGTTTTTGTCCCGGGCTTCCGACCTAGTGCCATCGCCATTCGTATCAGATTGCCTATTCTCAATGACACTCCTGCTTATTCCAGAGCCTACATGCTCTCCAACTGTCTGCTTTTCGGTTTCAATGATTGAAAGCTCTTTCGTCGCTTGATCTCGTGCTATAGGGTTCGAGCGGTGATCCCCGGGATGTTTGTTCACACCACTATTATCAGCCCTTTTCCGTCTCTTCCTCAGAGCCTTTTTAGCTTCCACCGTAGTGCCCGTTGATTGATTCGCAAATGGAGACATTGTAGTGAAATTGATTCGTATCCGCTTTTTCGGATCTGCAGGGGCCAGTGATGGTATCGCCCTGTTAACTTGGGGCGCGACATCGTGTATACTCTTATCCGGCTCATAGGGCTTGCTTTCCGATCGGGACACTGCAGCTGACGGTGTACGACTCTGAACGGAAGCCCTTCCTCGGCTAGCACACACCGGTGAACGGGAAACTGACCGGGATGCTAGTTTTGTGGGTTTAGTTTTACCGTTCGATGTGGGTTTAAATACAGGATTTGGAGTTGCTCTGGGTGTAGGCTTGGTCCCTGATTTCTTGTAGAAGGAGCCTGGGGAAAGCACTGGAGGAGTCGGGAGTCTCTGCTTATGTTTTTCCTTTCGGTTGGCTGGCGTAACTATAGGGGTAATGTCATTCGAGAACACCACGGCCGTCTGCATCTCTTTCCCCGGTACCCCATCACGGCTAGTAGTTGGCCGAGAGGCGATTGATTCACCAAGACTCAAACAGGCTGAGCGCAAGCGCTCTTCGACATCGGGTGAGGATTCTAGAATAGTCCTCCTATTACCTCTCTTCTTCTCAGTGCCCCATACAGCCCATTCCGGTTTTTGTGTAGGGGTTCCGAGAATTTCCCTCTCATCATCCTCGCATAGAGCCTTCCGCTTCTTTGACTTGTGTTTTTCCTCCATCTGAGCCACAGGTTTTCTCTTTGTTTGCTTGGCCCCCTTCCCCCACGGATTGTTGATCACCGGACCTCGTAGTCGTGCTGAGTGAATGTATAGCTGTTGACCGCTAAGGTAATTCTGGGCATGCCCCAAGATCCGCTGATTCTTGGCTTGTTGGGCGGCAGGCGATTCTTCATCCGAGGAGTCACCGGCAAGTATAATATCTGAAGGCGAGGGGACGAGAATTGGGTTCTTGGGGAGAGGTGGATATGGTTTTTGAGGCATGATTGTGGATTTATTCCCCCTTTGTGTTAAATGTGGTTAGGTCAGCAGAGGGGACACGAGGCGGGGGTGCAAGTGGTTGTGGTGGGAGACGCGAAAAGTATGGGGACGGACAAACCCGCCGCGTAGTGGGAAGACGCAGCTTATCTGATCTCAATTTACGCGTCGGGAATTTCACGTGATGTCATATTGATCTCTGATCAATCAACGACAATCACTCGCACAGCTGTTAAAGGGGTAATCTAAGACAAAGAATAACTTGAAAGTGATACTTTTTTGTGGACACTCTCCGAAGATTCTATGGGAGGCCTAGAATTACGTTTTATTCGCTTCCACTTGCTTTGTATGGTATCTCTTTATCTAATCCCTTGATGTCTCGTAATGAATAGGTAATTTTAAGTGTCTCCTGCCCTGCGCCCCATCGCCAGAATGATAAAACATCCTTTGAAAGAGAGAAGTTAAGAGTAAGTGCCACTCATTTCACTATGACTACGTGTAGGGGCTCCTTGAAGGGCGTTTGAAGCTAAACAAGCTCTATGTCATGAACAAACAGATCATTCAAGAGCAAAAGAGGAGCACAATATCACGAGTGGAAGGTAAAGCAAGGCCATGTCACCTGTACACAAAACCAAACCGCATAAAACTGCTCTAGCTCGTTTGAGAATATTGAGTGAGCTATCAAAAAATCTGTTCTCCCTGTAAGGCTCGTCAGCATATCTGCTCTGTTTTTAAAAAGCATGATAGCGTGAGCTGGTCCAAATCCTTCAGTAGTGATACAGTGCTTCCGGAGCCCGGCCAAGCCCCCTCTGGGGTCTTCGATGAGCATTTATATCAAACGCCAGATACACCGCTCCCTCAGGAACTGGAGAATGTCTCCCTGCAGGAAAATCCAAGAGAGTGACAGCAAGCATGACCTCAATTCCGTCATAAGTTCAACCCAGAACGTCACCAACCGGAAAGACCTCTAGATCTACCAGATCTTGCCACGAGAATTTTTGTAGTGTCACAGCCTAGGTAGGCCAATTGAGTTCCTGCCTGTTCCTTAAGGCTTGAGGCTTGTTAATTGAGAGGGCTGACTTGTCACTGCTAAGATAATACTCGAGTACCGGTATCGGGTTTAGGCACCAGCGTGTGTTATTGAGTGGGGGCATTCAGACAGGAAAGTCGCCATTGGTCGTAAATAACCCGTGCTCATTCTGGATGGACAACTCAAGTCAATAATGGCAAAACCCCTCCTTGTTTCGGAAATGAAAATGGCTAAGCTACAGCTTAACTACTGCACGGAGAGTTGCTTGTTATGTAGCGAGCTATTTCTAAGTTCTCCGTGTGCGCTCTTAGGTTGCTTTAGGGCAGTTTAGCTCGATCGTCGCCAAGGTAACGTAGGTTTGGACAGCAACTTCCAGCAATGATATTGCGGAATTTTATGAGTGCTTCGTGGATACTCTGTTGGCAAGATTTCAAAACTGTTGCTCGGCTTAAGCACCGTTTGTTTTAGGAACATCCACTGGTGTTTAAGCTCGGTAGCACTAGTGCTGGCGGGATGAATGAGTGGTCCCGGTGGCCGATGCCTGCTCAGGATTTTATATCTTGATCCCGGTCCTATGATTTGTTGGGGATTTTTTTGCAAGGTATCATATGTTACAAGAGGATATGAAACGACACTACTAGTGTATGTGAGGAGTACCATTCAAAAGCCGGAAGCCCGGAAAAACTAGATTTAGAGATGATATTCCATGGGCTGCTCATTACCAAAACTGCCGGGACTCCGAAATCACCGATTCAGTCTTTCAATGCCTTACAAACTACAAAGTCAGCCCAAAGCTCTGACGATATGTAAGGGGTTCCGAAAACGTAGGTTCAATAACATTGTTGAACAAGGCTCCCTAGCGGGTAAATTATGTCTATTCTCTATCCTCCAATGCTCCCGGCTCACTGTGCTGCCGAGCACCAATGACGATAAACAGGGATTTCAATCATCCATATTACGAGTACAACTGCCCGTACCTCTCAGACATGCTGCCTGAGCAAATCCATTCCGCTATCTCTAGCCAGTCGTTGTTGCCACGTGCTCAAGCCCTGATCTTCAGTTGCTAGATGTCGTATCATGCACTAAACGTGCCCTAAGACAAGGCTTCCGTTTGCTCCTTGTTTGGGCGCCTTTGAGATACTGTTGTCCGAAACACCATTTTCCCGGTCATGCATGAATATCATTTTCTATATTTTTAATTTTAAAATGAACAATATTGCACTATATGCTCTGATCATGGGGAAAGCTTTGGGTCACATCTCATGTCGGTCCTTTAATAGAATATGGTACATGATATGCCGGCACTGGTAGGGCTCCCTCAATGGCGCTGCTGCTGTGAAGGCCTGGCCACGAAAAACGTCCGAAGAAATCCTTGTATTGGTTATACAATGATTTGAGATAGGTAATATGGCATTGCATTCTGCAAACGCATGTAACACAACACCACCACCGGAGGCCGAAATTTTCGAATCGCTACGGGATCCCAAGGGCCCTTCGGCAAACTAATTCTTGTGCTCCTCCTGTACGGCAGAAGAAGATTGCCGGTCCATGTCATCTCCACTTCAAACCCTGCATTCTTGATAATTACATTGTTCGAGCAGGGGTGGCTGGTGAAAGCCGGGGAGTATTTACTCCACAGATTGATATATATGTTGAATGAGGATGCTCTTCGTTTATTCAAGTCCTCAAGAAGCTGGTATCCGGATAGCGCAAGATTCACGTCCACTCCATCCCATCCTGTCCCATTTCATAGGTGCATTATTCGACAGAGAAGATCACTGAGTTATCAGTGATATAAATACGTGTCTATAGTTAGCCAAACTCAATCCCTCAATCCCGTAGGGGAGATGTAGCCGAAAGAACGGTCAAGGATATAAGAACACCTGATTTTAACCTTGTTCGGCCAGAGGGGTCTTGCCGAAAGATTAGGTTATCCCCGCAAATTGAACACAGGTGCTCGGGCATCATACCGAAACATCTGAGCAAACCCCCGAGAGCAGTCGCACTCCGCTATTCTGGACGGCTAAAATCCAAAGAGTTTGTCTGGTACTTGTATAACGGGGACCTAGGACGATAGGTTAGGTTTTGGTGTAAAGAAATTTGGAACTTACAGAAATTCATACGGGATAGCGAGTATCCGGATTATCGAGATCCAGGAGAGCGTACTGTGACTGTACTCCCTGACTTTATGGTTGAACGAATTTATTCCTTGGATGTTTATAATAATATTACGAAAACAATCCACCCTGGAGTTCTTTAGTGGCTTTCATGTTCCACGAAGTTCCGGTTATAAGCGGATAAGGAATCTGGCATCGCACTGGGCAATATGGTATGGTAGGGGGATGGTGGACGGTACACCAAAAATCCAGTGGCAAATATCAAATGTTGGTAAGGCTGTTCGTTGTCCCCCCCTTATCGTGCTACGGTATTCTTATCACTTATCAGGAGAATACCGACGCTGTTGCAATTCGGTCTACCGGTATCGTGGAGTAAGGAGCCTCTGGAGATAACGTCAGTATTAGGTACGAAATTTCACTCTGGATGCATGTGATTAGGATACGGACCCGCCCAAGGATTCAAAACTCTGGTTAAGCGACTTGTAATGGGTGAAGTGTTGTAGAAATTTGGTTCCCAGCAGATAGGTTTTGGGGAGAATTATGAGGCAAGCTCAGTCTGTGTCGAGTGCCAAAAAGTCAATAAGAGAGAGCTGATCCATTCTATTACCGTAGAAATTAGAGATAGGATCGCTAACTGTACGCGTCAGCTCCATCATCAACATTGTCTAAGTATGGTGGTGCATGCAATGTGCATCTGTGTTTGCGAGTGCTCACCGTAAGTGACCATTGGCACTCATACTGTATAGTGCAGTATACTAGTAGTACGGTACAGCACAGTATGTGTCTTCTATGCTCGGCGTGCGCAATAGAGCTGATCGATCCTTTCAAAACTCAGTCACCGCTCTATTATCATTCGAATACCAGTAGGTCTGCCGGAAATGGATGGCGGAATGGGAAGCTGGGGGGGAGGTGTTCAAATCTCAAATTACCCTAGTAGCACCTATCCGGCGTCTACCAGCCAAACAAGATAAAAATCAACTGCCGCAGCTATGAACCCGCCCAGGAGGTAGCCGGGAGGTTTCCTTCGTTCTTTGTTTTGTTCTTTTTTTCCCCTCCACAATCCGAGGGGAGAGAGCCCACATGTTATAATCTGCAACAGGATAGATATTGCTGTAGCCATCGAACAAGAATTGTTGCTAGTTGTTGGCCGAAGGAGGCCCGTCCTCGATAAGATCTCGTCCATGGAGAAAGTGGCCGACACTAGTGCATATAGCATTAAGCATTGTCCTATCGACAACCGCATAATTAGAATTGGCCGCTCTCAATTTGGTGATGATCACTCGAGTAGTTAAGCTTATGCGAGAGGAGGGGACGGGCTAAAAAAGTTAAATTTTCATCTAAACTTGGATGGCTTTGAGACACATGGAGATAGAGATGCCAGCTGCCAACGCCATTGTCGATAAGCCTGGATACACCGAATCCCAAAACACTGTTACTACCATAGCAGCTGAACACCGGTACCACGATACTATTCAAGTAAGTATGGATACAGTGGGGCCATCGAACTACCGGTATGCTGAGTGACGAGGAAAATATTTCCGCTTGTCCAAAACGGTGTAGTTTGATACCGGTAATGACACAACCACACAGCACCCGAAAGCTGTGGCTTCCAGATGATGACTTGAAATTGCGGGGTCAATGGCAGGAGGCTCAACGGTTTCTTGGGGAGTCAGCAGACGGTGAAACAATCTAATGGCCCGGGGCAGGGGATTTGAAGGGAGGGGAAATCACCAACATAACACGAGCCTCCATTTTTTGTTTTTTCCTACAATTCTGTGTAGCACCCGGCTTATCCTTATGGTGGGGTTTGACCACCGAATTGCAGAGGCATCGCACTTGGAGACTACGGTGCCGTACGGTGTAGCGCCGCAAGTGAATAAAATAATGTGAGACAAAAAGTTTGCTGTCGGAAAGGAGCCCATGGAGGGGAAGAAAGATAAATCCCGCAGTTTTTTTTTCCAGGAACCTCCGGCAGTGGCTGAAGCGACTGCATGCTTGGAGCTTAAACGGGGAAGACAATTTCGGTCATTGAAATCGTGAGATCGATCCGTCAGAGCTGTTCGTTCATGTAGAGAGACCGAAGACGGACTCCAATCGACTCATCATGCTGCCCGTAATTCAGGATTGATTGGCCAAAGGCGGTGAGGAGGAAACCCAATGGCTTGGACTCCAACACTGTGCAGATTTTTCTTTTCTTTTTTTCTTCCTTTTCTTTTTGATTTTTCACACTTTTCTTCCCCAAAAACCAGGTGCACGATGATGGTGTTGTATGGTATCCAAATAGCCACCATCCATCCAGATACTGTACCGGCCAGATTTACCTAGGATGAATTCATGTTATTAACATCCTCCAGCAGACATCTTCTCCACACTGGGCTGGGATTTTTGGGGACCTCAGGAACTACCGTACCCGGAGGTCCTTGGCCACCTTGGCCAAGAGTCGGCTCCATGCACTGTGCCTCGATCGGGGAGACGAGAACCAATAGAATGTGTTCGTGACGGAAAAGAGCTGTGATATGCGTAAACACGTTGGGATAGACAGCCTGGTCCGCCGACGATAACTTGCTCCATACTGTAGTCCAGCTTTGTATGGGGCATCGAAATTGGGGACGCTGCCGTATGGACACAACACCGCGGAGGCCTTAGGTGATGAGGGGTTGCTACCATTGTTTGTGGGTGTGAATGTGGATGTGAATGCAATTTCCGCCGTTTGTCGGTATTGAGGAGACGCCCTACGAGTGAGTGGCCGTCTTGCAGTACCCGTGGGCGCTTCCTTCGTTTTGGGCCAAGGTAAAGGAGAGCAGCAACTGCGGTGTTCAGTGCCTTGGGCTCTCCTTGTTTTGGGGCTGGAACCTTTTTTTCCAACCTTTGCAAGTATGATCCCAAGCACTTGTGCTGGTACGGTTCCCTTTAATTCTCTTCTGGCCCTTTTTTCCGCTTACAGTGAATTTCTTTTTTTGTAACTGTGACTTTACCCTTTGGCCCTTGAACTTGGCTGGATCTCTCTTCAGCCCGGTGCCCACTGTGTTACGTTGCTTTGTCCATTTGCTTGGCTCAACTCTCTGTGCTCACTGCTGTTCGCCTCCAACACACCTCTTCTCTTACATAGCTGCCATTCTCCTACACATCCTTCAGCAAGCAAGGAGATCACCAGATCGCTCCCCCCCCCAACTCCTTCCTCTCTAAAAGAGCCCCTACTCGCGCCGGAGTTATCTTAGAAACAACGTCTTGCCCCCGATTTCGAGCGCAAAAGTTCACCTTCGCTTGTCTTCTCTTCACCCCCTTCTCTTCCCGGCTATATCACGGTTCGCGATAACGTCATTTCTCTACACTTTTTTCCCCAAGTTTACCTGGCTTCCAGCAGGCTTCAATGACTCCTCATGCCAGTCCCGTTTCATGATCCCATACCTCTAAAGGACTCTCCTTTGGCCCTTTCAGGTCCTGTCCCTTCTAGCACTTTTCCAATTCTTACTTCCTCATCATTTACTGCTGATAGTGGCGAAGAACATAAAACAATCAGCAATCATTTTGATACACCTCCAAATTCTAACGATACCCTTTCTGCCTCACAAACTTCTACTTCGTCGTCAACTACTCTTTCTTCATCTGCATCATCACCCTCTCTTTTTACCAAAAACATAGGAATCGGCCCCAGCGAACCAATTTATGGAAATTCCTATGACGAAGCCAATTTGTCTCGTCCTCCCTTCCGCTATTGGAGGCCTCATTCTACATCCTTCCCTTTAGAAGCTAAATTTACACTCGGCGGAGGCATAAATCCGGATACTGGAATTGCTGAATCGCATCAAAACAGTTATATATTTTCCTCTCATCAGAAGGAAAAGAGCTCTCACATAACCCTTCCACCTTACATAAGCCCTGCCGACAGTCCGACTGAACGCCCCTCTACGCCCTCGACCCAAACTTCCTTTTCGAAGCCCAACGGTGGGGGTGGCTCTAATACTGTTCTCGAGGCCCAGCTTGGCCTCGATAGTCCCATTGATTTCAACGAAAGACTGGGCACTTCTGTAGCACGATGGGATGCAAGAAATGATGATAGAGAGACAAGTTTTTCGATACAGAGCAGCCCCATTCGGGAAGATGAGGACGATGCTGGGAGATCCATTGCTGCTGTTATGGCTAGTGAGAGCAATTCTCGTAGCAGGAAGGCAACACAAAGACTTGGGTTGTTCCGGGAGAATGAACAGGCTATTGAAGAACGTGGGAGAGAGAAGTTAAGGCGAGAGGAAAAAGAAAAAGAGAAAGAAAGAGAGCGACAAGAGAAGCAGCGTGCAAAGGAGAAGGAGAAGAAAGGAAGATTAAAAGGTAATGGAAGAACGGTTTCTGTCACACAGTTAAGCAAGACAATGAAGGAAAATAATACCCCCCCTCCAGGCCTTTCTTCTAATGTCCTTTCAGTTAAAAGTACGAAAGATGCATATTCTCAATCATCAAGTGATGAGCTTTCTTCTAAAGTTCTTGATAAAACATCCACACTGGCCTCTTATTCCAATCCTGTTTGCGAAGCAGTTGATGGCAACGAGCCTTCTGGGATCCAGTCGACGATTGATTCTAGATTAGACTCGACTCTCAAGGGTATCTCCCCTGCCAACAGTGATTCTTCAAGTGTCTACGTGGGCTCTAGAAACTCATCCCCTTCCTCGATTGCAACAGTGGTTCCTGACGGTCGCAACGAATACCCTTCTCCCGGATGTCGAGATCTATCCATAGAAATACCTAACGACTTTGAACCAATTGAGAGGCCAGACCATCCGGAGGACGATGACGATGAAGAGGAAGAATCTGATAAGGATGAAATCTCCTCTGCCCTATACATCCCGCATCCAGCTCCGTCTCGTGCCACAGGCTCTTCGCTTGGTCTTAAGGCGAGTCTGGTGAAGGACCAGTACAGTAACTCGGTCTCACAAAAGCCGTTAATCGAGACTGGTAAACAGAAAGATAATGATATACGTTATAAGGACTGTGAAGAAAGTCCAGAATTCGACTTATCCATCCAATCTGGGGACGACGAATACCGTTACCAAGGCCGCCGACTATCCGTAATCACGGATGATGATTATAAAGGCTATCACTCTAATACAGAAGGCTATTCGTCGGCTGCATCAGGGTTTTCTGATTTTTCTGATAGTTACGATGAGCTCTCAAATGGCGAAAATGATCGTAGTGGGAGCGGCTATCGAACTGCTTTATCTGAAACTGAGGATATTACTCCAACTGCTACTCCCATTACTCGGCGCCCTCATATCAAATACGATCAAGCACTTGACAGCCGAAAGCAACATTCTTCTAGTGCCCAGTCGAAGGCCGTGCCTCAGGTTCCTTTGGGAGCTGTGGAACTAAAACCATACAATCATCAGGTTGGAGGCCATACGGCATTGTTCAGATTCTCCCGCAGAGCTGTTTGTAAAAGCTTGAGTAATAGAGAAAATGAATTTTATGAGGCTGTTGAGAAGAGGCATCCACAACTTTTAGGATTTCTACCAAAGTAAGCCAATGTTTTTCTAAATTTTTGACAATGATTTGTAGTTGTGCTCCAATCTTCGATTATTGGCTTTTCTTTCTTGCGAGATGCTGTGGGGCTGACGTGTATTTCGCGACATCAAGGTACATTGGGGTTCTTAACGTTACCTTTAGAAAGGCGCCAAAGAAAAAGAAGACCATCAAAAAGGAGGCTGCAACGAGCTCGCGTGAGGTGAACGGATTAGCGACGGAAAATGAGACCTCTGTTAAGAATGGCAAAAATGGTGCAGGCTCTCGACCAATTGAAACAGAGTTTACGAAGGCCCCGAATGTTGTATATAACTCGGAGGGGACCTTTGGGGGTGCGCCCTTTCCTCTCCCCCAGGTGGTCTTCGAGAACAACAGACACATTATTCCTGAAAACCTTTTTCGCTTTTCGGCCAGCGCCCCATCCTGTTCTTCGAATCCAGCATATTCTGGTAGTGACGAAGGAGGACGGTCGCCAGAGTCAACTCAGAGCGAAAGGCGGGAAAGCACAGAGGCGGTGTCGGATGCGCCAGAGGCAAACACTACCGATAACGGCGGTGATAACAGTCAGGGCGAAACCCATCCAAGAAAGTCTATCTGGGGCGCTGGTGCCACTTCGGTGAATCGCAAATTACAGGAACAAGTATTGAGGGAGGTTTTTGGATCACCGCCTATTCCCCGCGGTCACCACACTCGTTCGCATTCAAGGCCACGCCATTACAATTGCAATCACCCCCATGGCCACCGGCACCATCACGGATCATCTCTGAGCACGGACAGCAGAGGATGCAGATCTGGTTTCAGGAGGAGTAGCACGGATCTCGGACCGTCCCACCGACATCGAACCTTTCCCGAGGATCGCAAAATCACATCTATTCGTAATGAAGGGGAGAGGAGACGTGCCTCCAGCACGGATCTGAGAACACTTTCAAAGAGCAACGACATCAATGACGCTGAATCTTGTTTGAGCGGATCCCCGACAACACCTGAAAGGCGGAGGGCTGATTTCTCGAGAAGGCGGTCGAGTAGCAACGTATGTAAGAGGTCAGACAAGCGAGGATCGTTGAGCTCACCAGTTTGTGATTATGCTGCCGAGGATGAAGGTTACGGAGGTGATCGGGAAGACGAAGTATTTAAGATGGATGAAGATGAAAGCGCGCCTGTTGGGAAGAAGACTTGGGCAACCAGATGTTTGAACCGAAGAGCAACACCACCACCGCCGCCATCGGTTCGCTTCACTACCCCAGAAAACACCTCACAAACGCAGCAGCCCCATCCTATTCCATCACCTTCCCTTGTCCCTCCGACAACAGAATCCCTGGACCCTGTCGCTGTCAACGAAACCCCAGATATCCCCCAAGAAGTGCTACAGCAGCCCATCGAGCGTGTGGAACATTTTCTTCTCCTCGAAGACCTAACGGCAGGCATGAAGAGGCCTTGTGTCCTTGACCTCAAGATGGGAACCCGGCAGTATGGCGTCGAAGCCTCTGGGAACAAAAAACAATCGCAAGCCAATAAATGTGCCCTTACCACCTCTCGTGATTTAGGTGTTCGACTTTGTGGAATGCAGGTGTGGAACGTGAAGGAGCAGACCTATCTCTTTCAAGACAAGTATTTCGGTAGAGATCTCAAGGCCGGGCGCGAATTCCAGACCGCACTTACCCGTTTCCTTTACGATGGCCAAACCAATAGTTCCGTCTTGCGCCACATCCCTACTATACTGGAGAAGCTCAGAGCGCTGGAAGCCATGATAAGGAGACTTCCTGGTTATCGATTCTATGCCAGCAGTTTGCTTATGATATACGATGGCATGGACCACGATAGGAACATCGACCTCAAGATTGTGGACTTTGCCAATTGTGTTACTGCTGAGGATCCGTTGCCTAAAGTTACAACATGCCCGCCCAAGGATCGGGACGGTGTTGACAGAGGGTATTTACGGGGCCTCAGGACACTACAAAAGTACATTCAGAGCATATGGCGAGAGACCAACGGTGAAGGGTGGGTTGAAAGAGGCGAGGAAGGGAGCCACGGAGGTGGCCATCAGAGGGACGATATTGGGCCTGATTGGGACATGATTGAAGATCTTGGTGAGGTCTCAACATAGACTGGCAATCACGGGAGACGTGAGTATGAGTTTACGATTGATGCGAGTGGGGGAATACGGACGATTGAATTTGGTTTTGCTGCATGTTAATTTTTTTCGGACGGTCGTGTTTTTTGTTTTTTTTTGCCTTTGTTCTCTCATTTTCCCTTTCCCCTTCTCCTCCCTTTCTTTTCGGAGGGCGGAAATGGGGAGGCGGAAAAAGATTGGTGCTCGGATTTGTTTCTGTTTCACGTTGTTCAGTGTTTTATCCCCGAGACAGGGGGAGCAACGGGGAGAAACCCGGCCATTCACATCGCATTATAAATAGTTATTTCTCTATTTCTGCTCTCGATTGCCCGCACATAAGCTAGTTTTATTGGTCCTTTTATTGTTCTCTATTTCTATTGATTCTATTGATCCTTTGAACTGTGTAAGCAGGTCCGTTTTTCGTCATCTTCGTCTCATATCCTCCCCTTTTTATAACTGGGCCTGTGTATGTTTACTTGTGTTTTCGTTTGTTTGTATGCCTGTTTAGTCACACCATCGCGTTTGAATTTTTGTATTTCTCGATTCGTTGTCGAATTGGTTTGGTACGGCGCTGCTTTTTGAAATTCGTTTCTTTTCCTTATATGCTGACTTCTTCCTTCCTTGTCTACATAACTTAACTAATCGAAACGGAAAGTACATATTCAACTCATCTCACCTTACTGAAAGGCAGGATAGGGCAGGGTAAAATACCATAGCCGACATAGTGATCTGTATATCATACTTTAATGCATGCATATGCCGCGCACTGTACTCATGCATAGGATGCTTGTATAGCCCCATCCATCCATACATACAAACACACGTGAACTAGGATCATCGCTCCCGCCCGATGGTCGTCAAGTCCCTGCATTTAGTAAAACAGGGGTAGCAGGTGGGGGGAAGCGCTGACTGGAAGGCATCATACCCATAGCTACTTGTATGTATATATCAGGGTTAAGTTAACTGGTGTTTTGCGGTGGTTAATTCAAGTTAGGCTAGGTTCGGTTGAGCTTAGGTTTCGTCGGATCGGACCAAAAGTTCAGGATGATGGTGCATGAATGCATATGCGGAGTTAAGGGAAGGAAGGAAGGAAGGGCAGGCATATCGCACAACGAGCTAAGTGTTTAGGAATTAAGTTATAACTTATAGGTAATTTGGTGGGTTGTGGGAGGGCTTATTATTATAATAATATTATTACTATCTGTTAAGGTCTCTAATGCCACGGCTTTCCATGCTTTATCCTTCCAATCCCACAGCGTCTCTCCAATGTCACATCTTATAATGATGGTGATTTGATAACTAAATAAACTTTATTTTCGTTTTTTTTCTATAACGATAGATCTACAAGTAGGATACAGGAAAAAGTAAGCAATGGAGGAAAAGAAACTTTTGCCGCTAGGAGTGAGGTTGACGGCAGGTACCCACTCCTCCTCCTACCCCGATTACGAGATAATTCCGATTGTAAATTACGCGGAGGGTCCACTTACTTACTATTCCACCCGGGGACGCTCACTCAAAGAATCCGAGTTGGTGGGGTAAGGCAAACCGAATTGGTACCCTTAGTACTTGTCACAGGCAAGAAGTGACGGAAAACGGAGGCTCGGAAAATATATGGTAAAAAATCCGTGCGCGCCACAAACTTACCACTCGTATTTTCGGTCACTTCTGGCCTGTAACGAGTATTATAGTACAGCCCGTTCCCAGCCTCGCTGTTCTACATGCCGAGAAATTGACCTCAAACTCAGCTACTGGCCGTCAGCTTCACTCCTAGTATGATAGAAGCAAAGTTTCTTTTCCTTCACGCTTACTTTCCTGTATCCTAGATCCAGCATTATAAAAGAAAAAAAAGAAAAAATGCCCATTTAGTTTTCAGATTATCGTTAGAAGATGTGGCATTGGAGGGACGCATATGGCGTTGGAGGGATAAAACATGAAAAGCTGTGGCATTGGAGGCCTTAACCGTAAAATTTTTCTTTTTCCATCTCTTATCTAGGCCGGCCTACTAATTGGATGGAGGATGGGTTAGGTTGGGCTCGGGGGAGGGGCAAGCATGAGGTGAGTGATCGCTCGTGATTGGGTTGAGCAATATATATGGGGTTTATGAAGGAAGTTTATAGGTTTGAATGGGGTAGCTGAGTGCTATACGGGTATTTCTGATACATAGATAATGGTATATATCTCACGCTTCCTGAATGGGTGCTCGCACTGACTGATTGATGCATGCTTTAGACCCTCACAATATATGGTTTTCTTTTTTTCTTTTTTCTTTTTTAGCTCTCTGCTGTCTTGTATATTTGAAGATGGGGGGAAGATTAACAATTTATGAACCATGCTTAGTAGATGTCCAAAGGTGGTGTATGGTCTAAGTGCTGTAACCCAGTGTACTGTAGTTACTTAAGTGGTGTAAGATAACTAGTATTGCCATCGACTAGCCACACCATCTAGCCTTCCTTACTGCAACAGTATTATGTCTAGAAGATCGCAAACATTCAGGGATCTTAATTAGTCCATCATGCCTCACAGTTAGTAATTTATTAGAAGCAACTCTTGGGTTCTAAATCTAGAGCAACAGACTGTTTGAAAATGAATATCCAGAGAGAGAGAGATAGAGAGTGGGCGAGAAACGAAGCTTGGTAAGAAAAAGGAAAGGGTGAGAAAAAGAGAGAGAGGGAGAGAAAAACCCGAGCTTTATTCTTTCGCCGAATCCAGTGCTTGCTTGCCGTGAACAAGGCCGGCCCATGGGCTTTTTAAGAGTCAGCCGCCTGGGCCTGTGTGGGCCTAGGCCACCAAAAGTCCCACTGGCTTCCTATCTTGCCCACGGGTCCCCGTGAGCTTTTGAAACCTCCCTAAGTTCAGAAAAGAAATTCATAAGGGGCTCAAGAGTAAGCAAGTACTACTAACACGTATTGTGATTGTAAATTGTGAGAATTCTAAATCCGTTATCATTGACTAACTAACTCCAGGTGTACTGTACTGATCCACTAATAGTTGGTATATAATAGGCTGGGCCGGGCTTTGACGGTTCGCTTCCAGGTTTGACCAGCTTTCTCTTCTGATATGTTGGTTGCTGCGGTCCAGTACTGTGTTGGACATGACCTCCCCTATCAATGTATCGTTTCCCCCGTGGTGACTGGGTACAAAGCCAATGTACTACACTTAAGTCGCCAGCTCGATCGAAGCTGCGCTTCACTCGGTGGTAACGCACGATCTCGATACGGAAGATTTATTATTATCACTAGTATAGAAGTGCTCCGGAACTGCTGGCGTTGTGTGATACTCGAGTACCGTGACTTTACACCTCACTTACCCCCCCTAGAGCCATCTCCTATCGGTACCTCCTACCCCACATCAAAAAAACAAAACAGTCAGAATCAAGTTTTATAATACGTACGTCTAGGTAATTGCATGATATATCACGCCGCGCAGGTACGGTTATGGTATATCATAACCCACATGTTGGTCTGGTCATTACTCCTGCTGCGAGTGTAATGCTGTGAGAAAAGTCCAGTGTGACTTCGATCACCCCTAGGAATCTTACTGGGGCTTAGTTAAGGTGCTGATGTATTTCCTGACGGTGGTTCTAATTAGTGTAGG
>QOVD01002782.1:0-10271 GCA_003521225.1 Tuber microsphaerosporum | reverse complement strand
TAAAGCCCCGAGTTGGGAGAGTCCTCCCTGCACCGGATTTGCCCCGAGGTCGAGGTAGAAGGATGAGTCTTAACTTAGAAGAGTACGATACATGGCTACCAACCGCTCCGGTTGTATTCGGAGGTATTCAATGTTCGGGGGTCTTCACACTTCTTTATTCTTTATACTTGCCATATCGGCTATCTCTTTCCTTACATTAAGCGACTCTGTTGTCGTCCCTCTCCTCTTATCCCATTCAACAGATTCCGCTACTGGAGAATTGAGTGAATCTGAATAACTGACTGTCTTGGAGCCCGAACCGGCTCTAGGGTCTAGGCTACACACAGGCTACAGCAAACGATAAGTCTACGAGTTGGCTTGTGGCAGAAATTAATATAAGCGTGGGCTGGCACCAAGCATTCCTACTTCCTACCTAGACTACCCGTGGATTGTTGCTGGTTGAGGTCGTGGAATATACTGTACCGGCAATGCATTAGATTACTCCTTTCGGGAATCGTGATGTAACTCAATCAGTCACTGCGACCCTCCCCTACACACTGTATTTTTACCAACAAGTGAGCAGCTCAGTCCAATTGACCAACGGTAGTCAATTAATGTTGAGAGTAAAATTCTTGCCTCTACTCGTACCGAAATGCCCCCCAACCGCTAACTAAGTTACGTCTATTCATCCATTCGACTAACTGTCAGTCCTGATGCCAAATTAAGCGATAAAGCCACAAGAGAGGGAAACATTCGCGACTCCACGCTGAGTCCACTTACCCCCACCCCTCTCTCCAACGACTGGGAGTGAAAAGCAAACCTGCTCAGTCTCGCTAGAATAGTATCCGGTATGTGCGGAGGGCAGCAAGGAGACGGGAACCACAGCGGCTACGTCAATCGCTAAAGTGAAACTCGGGTATCGTTCATGAAAATAGAGTTCACGAGAAGGGCCCCCGGTGCAGCAACGTTTATAGGAATAGGGTTGAATTGAACCGAGCTCCATTCAAGGTCCAGGTGGTAATCCCCTTGGAGGAAGTGGTTAGATCGTAGTTGTAGTGTTGAAGTTCCTGGCTTTGGTATCCAGACTTAGCCCTAGCTCCTTGAACGGTTGATTCATAGGCACCGGATGACTCGTGCTAATAGTATTAGTCGCGATGAGGAAGGGCGCTGGAGTGGCGAGGGTGGAGAGGATAGCGGTAGATTTGAACTGCATTTTGGTTGAAGGGGTGCTTAGCTTGTGAGGTGTGCAGAGGGTGTAGGTTGATGGAGCGGGAGTACGGCAAGAGGGCATATGAAAGGCAGAAATTGGGAGAATATTCGCCGGTGCTTTCTGCTTTGTAGGAGGTTATTTGGACCATAGTTGCCGCTTGTGGTCTTAGTTCGGTTCGACGCGTGGTTGCCGGGCGTCTGTGTCTGGTGTCCGGTAGAGATGGCTGCGTAGATGAAGCAGGGCACCGCAAATTTGGGCCAACCCGAAATGGCGCTAGAGCAGTCAAATAAAGCTTGGCCCTGCCAGCCAGCTAGAGTAAAACCTTTTCAAATCATTTAGGAGAAAAAGCATCCTGTGGCACATTATTGCCGGGATCTAACCCTGGGGGGAACTCGCTTACTTAGCCACACCCTATTTAACCGCTAGTGGCATTTCAGGTTGGCCCAAATTATGGAGGAAACCTACCGTATTCTATCAGCGAATCTCAGGCCTTCCTACAGAATATCAGCAATGTTCTTTTTTATCCCAGCAAAAACACAATGTTTCTCCCACAGCCAAGAAAATAATACTTCAACTTCTCAGCAAGAAAACAGAGTCACAAAAAATTCTAAAAAATTCTAAATATTTCTTTAAAATACACTAGATATGCTGTTAAATTTTTGGAATTTTTTTACGACCCCAGAGGGCAACTATGCAGATGCTTAAATATCACCCTTTTAGGAAAATGCGAGGGTACTCGTAGGCATGCTGCGAAGATGTGTTGAGACAATGCTTATTTGTTTGGCATCATGGTGAATCAGTGGGTGAAACATTGCACTTTCGCTGGGATAAAAAAACATTGTTAGTATGATATTTTGTAGGGAGGCCCGAGATTCGCTGATAGAATAGGTTTTCTCCAAAATTATGCGGTAGGGTACTTGTAGTCTATCAGGTCAGGCGGAGGACAAGCCCCTGCTGACTAACACGCGGCTCTGTAAACTCAGCCGCTTCTGGCATCATGGCGACAGGAGGGGAAGTTCCGTGACATCTTGAGTCTCCCGCCCGAAATGAGAGTATGATGTATCATATCGTAGGGGTTTTCAAGGCCTATGGGAGCCGTGAGATCTAAGTTATTTGGGTTATCACTAAAGGTCTCTCCATAAGTATATATCGTTACGTTTGTTCCATCCTAGTCGTTAAGCAGCTCATGCAGCCTAGTGAAAAAGTAAATGCCAACCTATCCCAGTGACAAAGGACCGAATTTCTTGAATCGTATTCTTAGATGCGTTTCTTTTGCTATATTAATGGTGGGGAAGATACTGCGAGTAGGATCTGGCCGCTCTAAGAGACAGCTAATTTCATGATTGGGACAATACCGACAGCCGAGGGAGGTTGGGCGCCTTGCAGTGCGAGTACAGGTACCTAGGCTACCGGGAGTAAGTTATGGTGTCTGTGGGTGGTAGGACAACCTCAAGTTTTCCTCGTAGACAATGATTCAGACTTAAAAAATATTGTAAGATGCACTCGAATACAGAGTCCACATGGTAGGTCTTTGGACTGCGTTTCACGGAATACTTGAAGTATGGATTGCCCTCCTGCCTGAGCAAATGTGGCGTTGGGTTCGTATGGGTATCACAGAGTGATCGATATCCTGGCATTTACTAAGCAGGAGATGATTGGATAGTATTAGTAATTTCAGCTGTTGGAGCCGCCCCACTTTGTTTTCAGCCTTGCGGGTCCAAATTCCATAAAACCTCCAATATCGCCAACATAGCTGGATACCGGTATAGCATATCTACACTCGACCAACACTTTGGACACACCATGGACCACACAACACATTCGCACTCAGTATCGTTTGGTAACGATAATGTCAACTGCAATAACGTAACGAATAGTAACAATATCTTCAATGTGAACAAAATCATAGCCGATGAGAACCCAGAAATAATGCAGTGGCTCTCGCCACTCGACCCTAGGGGAAGGCACCAGGATGTGCGTACCGACAGGCTCGATGGTGTAGGGAACTGGCTTTTAAAAACAAAGGAGTTTCGGGAGTGGAGGAGTAATGAAGGTGGAGCGGATAAGGCGGTCTTATTTTGCAACGGGAATCCGGGGGTGGGGAAGACGTATATAAGGTAAGTTCTTGGTTCCTCGGAGCGAGTAGGAATTATCGCTCACGGCAATCAATATTAGTTCGTTAGTGATCGATGACCTGTGCGATGGACCTTGCGAGGAAGACATTGCAATCGCAATGTTCTACTGTGATTTCCGCGGCCAACAAGAACAGACGACCATAAAGATCATGGGAGCTATCCTTAAGCAGCTAGTGGTTAGAGGAGAAGTGCTGGAGGACGTGAAAGAACAGTTTCAAAAGGCGAAAAAAGAGGTTGGCGGTCGAGGTCTGCGACTTCCAGATATGGTGCAGATGCTGAAGCAGACTGTTGCCACATTACCCCAGGTGTTTATATGTATTGATGCGTTGGATGAGTGCCTCCCTAAGCATCTACTAGAACTTCTCGGGTTAATGAAGGATATCCTTCGGGAGTCACCGAAGATGCGAATATTTGTCACCGGGAGGCCTCAGGTTGAGGCCGAGATTACAAGACAATTCGCCACTAGTGTCACAGTACCCATCAGTCCGAAGACGCACGACATAGGAAGATATTTGGAGAATAAGTTGAAGATGGACACAGAGCACTATGCGATGTCTGATGGTTTACGAGCGGATATCCTAAGAATTATTCCAGAACGAATCTCGGAAATGTGCGTAGGAGCATCTATAGTCCCTACTCCATGCGTGATCTTATATCACTAATCATGGTCTATAGATTCCTCCTTGTTTCACTAACCATCGACGCTATCTTGGGAGAGGTTACCATCTCAGCGAGAAGGGAAAAGTTGAGCGAGATGACCAAGGGCAATCATTTAGGGGATGCGTATGCGACAACCCTAGACCGAATAAAGGCACAGAAGGGGGCTGGATCCAGACTTGGGATGGAAGCCTTAATGTGGGTATCGAATTCGGAGCGGCCATTACATAGTAGCGAGCTATGCCATGCCTTAGGAGTAAAGATAGGATCCACAGATCTAGATCTTGAAAACGTTCTTGAAATTCGAACCATCCTCAGATTTTCTTTGGGGCTTATCACGGTTGAGACATCCTCCTCCACCGTCCGGTTTGTCCACTTGACTTTGCAAGAGTATTTATCCAGTAATCCAAGTCTGTTCGCAAGCCCGCACTCGATGATAGCGGAGGTTTGCTTAACATACCTCAATTTTCGGTGCGTCCGGGAGCTCTCGCCAACTCTTAGTTCGTCCACGTCGGCAGTCCCGCTTGTTGAATATGCTTCTTCTTATTGGGGAAAGCACGTAGGAAGGGAGAAGACGGAGAGTGTGATTGCGCTTGCGCTCCAGCTTCTGGTCGGATTTGAAGAGCATATTTCCTCTCGGCTTCTCTGGATGCATAATTACAGAGATATATATCCGACGGTGCGGCCTGATTGGAGTTCTGCCGGGGGCTTTACAGGGCTCCATGGAGCGGCATCTTTCGGAAGCGTGGAGATCGTGGCTGCCCTGTTGGCGACGAAAGACTGGAATATTAACACAAGAGATATCATTGGTCAAACGGCGCTTGTAGGGGCAGCGATAGGAGGTCATGAGGATGTCGTAAAGATTCTGTTGTCGCTGGAGGGAATTAATCCCAACACTGCAGATGGCCAATACGGCAGAACACCACTCGGGTGGGCGGCGAGGGGGGGGCATGAGGGAGTGGTGAAGGTGCTGTTGGAGCGAGAGGATGTCAATCCCAACGCCGCAGACGCCGATTTTGGTCAAACTCCGCTCTGGTGGGCTGCGAAGGGCGGACATGAGGGAATAGTAAAGTTGCTATTGGAGCGAAAAGATATCGCTCCCAACACTGCAGACATAATATATGGCCGGACACCGCTCATATGCGCTGCGGAAGAAGGGTATGAAGCCATAGTAAAGTTGTTATTGGAACGAGAGGATATCAATCCTAGCGCTGCAAACGCCGGATATAGACAAACAGCGCTCAGGTTGGCTGTCCAGTGCGGGCGTGAGGGAATAGTAAAGTTTCTGTTGGAGCGAGAGGGTATCAATACCAACACGATGGACGCCCGATCTGGCCAGACACTGCTCTGGTTGGCTGTGAAGGGCGGGCATGAGGGAATAGTAAAGTTTCTATTGGACCGAGAGGATATCAATCCCAACACAGAGGACGCCGGATATGGCCAGACACCACTCTGGTTGGCTGCGAAGGGCGGGCATGAGGGAATAGTAAAGCTCCTATTGGAGCGAGAGGATATCAATTCCAACACAGAGGACGCCGAATATGGCCAGACACCGCTCATGTGTGCTGCAGAGGAAGGATATGAAGCAATAGTAAAATTGCTATCGGAACGAAAGGATATCGATCCCAACACTGGAAACACTCAATATAATCAAACACCACTCTGGCTGGCTGCGAGGAGTGGGCATGAGGGAGTAGTAAGGGTGCTAGTCGTGCGAGGGGATATTAATCCCAACATTGCAGACACCGGATATGGTAGAACGCCCCTCGGGTGGGCAGCGCGGGGTGGACATGCGGGAGTAGTAAAGTTGCTATTGAAGCGAGAGGATATCGATCCCAACACTATAGGAACCGATGATGGGAGAACGCCACTCTGGTGGGCTGCGATGCATGGACATGAGGGGGTAGTAAAGTTGCTATTGGAACGAGAGGATATCAATCCCAACACTGCAGACACCGAATATGGCCGAACACCACTCTGGTGCGCTACGGGGGGCGTGAATGCGGAAGCAGTAAAAATGGTGTTGCAGCGAGATCATATCGGTATCACCTCTCACCACGCCGCATATGGTGGATCGCGCTATACGGCTGCAAAGTCGCTCCCGGAACGAGAAGATATCAATCCCAACACTCCAGACACCAAATATGGTCGAAGACCGCTCTGGCGGGATGCCGAGCGCGGAAACGAAGGCATAGTGAAGTTGCTGTTGAAACGAGCGGATATCAATCCCAACACAGCGGACACCAAGTATGGCCAAACACCACTTTGGCGGGCTGCAGAGCGCGGGCACGAGGGCATTGTGAAGTTGCTGTTGGAACGAGAAGATATCAATCCCAACACTGCAGACACCAAATATGGCAGAACACCACTTTGGTGGGCTGCGGAGTACGGGCACAAGGGCGTAGCCAAGTTGCTATTGAGACGAGAAGATATCAATCCCGACATTGCAGACACCAAATATGGCCGAACACCACTCTGGTGCGCCACGGGGGGCACGAATGAGGAAGTAGCTAAGATACTATTGGAGCGAGATGATATCGATTCCAGCACTGTTGACGCCAAATATGGTCAAACACTACTCGGGTGGGCTGCGATGGGTGGACACAAAGGGGTAGTAAAGTTGCTATTGGGACAAGAAAATATCAATCCCAATACTGCGGACACCAAATATGGCCTAACGCCACTTTGGTGGGCTGCGGGGCGCGGGCACGAGGGCATTGTGAAGTTGCTGTTGGAACGAAAAGATATCAATCCCAACACTGTAGACACCAAATATGGCCGAACACCACTCTGGTGGGCTGCGGAGCTCGGGCACGAGGGTATAGTAAAGTTGCTATTGGGACGAGAGGACATTAATACCAATACTGCAGACACCTTATACGGCCAAACCCCATTCTTATGGGCTGCGAAAGGTGGGCATGCGGGAGTCGCGAAGCTGCTATTGGAACATGGGGATATCAATCCCAACACTGCAGACACCGAATATGGCCGAACAGCACTTTGGTGGGCTGCAGAGCGCGGGCACGAAGGAATAGTAAAGTTACTGTTGCAACGAGAAGATATCAATCCTAACTCTGCTGACACCAAATATGGCCGAACGTCACTTTGGTGGGCTGCGGAGCGCGGGCACGAGGGCGTAGCCAAGTCGCTGTTGAAGCGAGAAGATATCAATCCCGACACTGCAGACACCAAATATGGCCGAACACCACTCTTGTGTGCCGCAGAGGGTGGGTATGAGGAAATAGTAAAGCTACTATTTGAACGAGAGGACATCAATCCCAACACTGCAGACACCAAATATGGCCGAACACCGCTTTGGTGGGCTGCAGTGGGCAGGCATGAGGAAATAGTGAAGTTGCTATTGGGACGAGAGGGCATCAATCCCAACACTGCAGACACTAAATATGGCCGAACACCGCTTTGGTGGGCTGCGGAGCGCGGGGACGAGGGAATAGTAAAGTTACTGTTGCAACAAAAAGATATCAATCCCAACTCTGCTGACACCGAATATGGCCGGACACCACTCATGTGGGCTGCAGCGTGTGGGCACGAGGGCATAGTAAAGTTACTGTTGCAGCGAGAAAATATCAATCCCAACCTTGCTGACACCAAATATGGCCAAACACCATTCTTATGGGCTGCTCAGGATGGACATGCGGGAGTCGTGAAGCTGCTATTGGAGCGAGATGATATCAATCCCAACCTTGCTGACACCAAATATGGCCAAACACCACTCTTGTGGGCTGCGGAGCGCGGGGACGAGGGAATAGTAAAGTTACTGTTGCAACAAAAAGATATCAATCCCAACCTTGCTGACCCCAAATATGGCCAAACACCACTCTTGTGGGCTGCGGAGCGCGGGGACGAGGGAATAGTAAAGTTACTGTTGCAACAAAAAGATATCAATCCTAACTCTGCTGACACCGAATATGGCCGGACACCACTCATGTGGGCTGCAGCGTGTGGGCACGAGGGAATAGTAAAGTTACTGTTGCAACGAGAAGATATCAATCCTAACCCTGCTGACACCGAACATGGCCGAACACCACTTTGGTCCGCTGCGGAGTGCGGGCACGAGGGAATGGTAAAGTTACTGTTGCAACGAGAAGATATCAATCCCAACACTGCGGACACCCTCTACCATCAGACACCACTCTCGTTGGCTGCGGAGGATGGGTATGAGGGAATAGTAAAATTGCTATTGGGACGAGAGGACATTAATACCAGCACTGCAGACACCTTATACGGTCAAACCCCATTCTTATGGGCTGCGAAGGGTGGACATGCGGGAGTCGTGAAGCTGCTATTGGAGCGAGATGATATCAATCCCAACGCTGCAGACACCAAACATGGCCGAACACCGCTCTGGTTGGCTGCGGAGCGCGGGCACGAGGACGTAGTAAGGTTGCTATTGGAACGGGGGGATATCAATCCCAACACTGCGGACACCTTCTATCATCACACACCACTCTTGTGGGCTGCAGGGTACGGGTATGCGGGAATAGTAAAGTTGCTATTGGGGCGGGGGGATACCAATCCCAACACTGCGGAAACCGAATACGGCCGGACGCCGCTCTGGGTGGCTGCACTGGATTGGCATGAAGGGGTAGTAAGGTTGCTATTGGAGCGAGATGATATTAATCCCGACGCTGCAGATACTAAGTATGGTCAAACACCGCTTTGGTGGGCGGCAGGGGGTGGGCATGAGGGAATTGTAAAGTTGCTATTGAGCCGGAGGGATATCAATCCCAACACCGCGGATACCGAATATGGCCGGACGCCGCTCTGGTTGGCTGCACTGGGCGGGCATGAGGGGGTAGCAAGGTTGCTGTTGGAGCGAGAAGATATCGACCCCGGCGCTGCTGACACCAAATATGGTCAAACACCGCTCCAGTTGGCAGCAGGGGGCGGGCATGAGGGAATTGTAAAGTTGCTATTGGATCGAGTGGATGTCAATCCCGAGACACCAGCATTCACCGGCACAACAGCCCTTCAGTTAGCTGCGCTCGGGAGACATGCAGGAGTTGTGCAATTACTATACGATCATAAACCCTCCCCTCCCATCCCGATTGACATCAAAAATGACCCCGAAGGCCCCTCACTTAAGCCATCGACCTGCTCTTCACTATCGAAGCCCCTTCCCCCCCATACCCAACCCCTCTTTGGAACACTGTTTTTTTTCATTATTATTTTCTCCTTAATTTTTCTCTTCTATATTCTCCTTATCAGCTCATCCTTATCAGGCATTTCACTACTATCGTTGCATAGATGATCGTTATATTATACATGCGGGGTGGGTGGATGTGGACAAAAACGCTACTACTCTTTATTAGTTTTATAAGCTCGAGCTCACTCACGAGCATGAATGGAAATTAACCTTGCGAGTCCTGTGGCAATCTATGGTGTATTATATATACTTTCCTCTTTCTTTCTACTCTTCCTCGTCATTATTCTTTTTCGTCTCTCACTTATACAGTTTAGCACCATTTATCTTCCTTTATGAAACCATTCAGTTTCTTCATTAAATTTTTTTTTTAGATCATTTTCTTTGTTTCCTGAATACGGTACTACTGTCAGATTGCCTATAGGGCATGCGGTTATGCAGTTGGATGGATATGCGGATATGCAGGCATGCGGGTGATACGGCTAGAATATATTCTGTTATAGGGCATATGGCTTGGTGGTTTATAGCGATTAGGCACTTAGCGGTGGGTTGTTGTTTTCACATCTTATGTCGCTAGGCATAGGGTATTGGTTTCATGGTTTTGTTGATGCCTATCGCTATAGGGCGTTAAGTATTAGATATTTGGTTTCGTAGTGTTTCTTTCGTACTCTATGCCACTAGGCATACGGGAGTTGGCACACTGGCAGGGCATAGGATTTAGGGATCACGGAGGATCATGGGGTATCAGGATGGTTTTAGGTTGCTTGAGATCGCTAGGGATCAGGTTTTGTTAACTTAGTGTATTTCTTTAGAGTTTATTGAGTTTCGGGAGTGCTTTTTGTTGTTAACTAGACGGAGATATATATCTCCTAGGCTGTCCTTAGCCTGAGAGAGGGGAGCCAGCTAGTCGGCCATTCCTCCATCTTCCACAACTGAGCTTAGAGCCTATTGCGATCGCACTTCCGTTCTTTCCTTCTTTTGCGCTTTCTTTAGGCTCCATCAACTACAGCTATCTCATAGCAAAGTATTATACCGTCCCTTGTGTTTAGCGATATGCACTCATCTATATATGTACTGTACGTACTTATCAAAATGTCCGATCTGATGAACAGATAAATCACAGATC
>QOVD01002781.1:0-23068 GCA_003521225.1 Tuber microsphaerosporum | reverse complement strand
AGAATGAGTAGTACACGTGGGGTATAGAGAGAAAGAACCGCGATGAAGTTTCACCGTTAAAGGGAAAGGGGGGGGAAGGGGAAGGATGATGGTCTCATACTCAAGTTGCAATATGCGGCAAGTTATGTAATTAGAATATTATCGTCATATCATCCGATATCAAGAGAGTTCGGTACAATACAGTACTCAGCCAATTCCCTCCCCGATAAGTCAAATCACGTACAGTATAGTACGTCATGCATGGATGGCCGTACTACTACTACTGTCTCCTTTAAGCATAGTACACATCTGCCTTACAGCTTTCCCGGCCCCGACACAGACCATCTACTGCTCATTCCACACATACACACATTCATACCCCACCCGCTGACTCCCTCACTCCCGCACCCTGCACAATCAATCAAAGGTTCGTTTTCCAATTGTCATACTCTTAAACGGCACTTTCCCTCGTCTCCGCCCTTGTCCTTGCGTAGTACTCCGCAACCTAATCAGCACGGAGCGAACAAACGGCTCATAAAAGCATACTCACCTCAGGTACTACAGAACTGTACCAAATCTGTGGTGGGGAAGGAAAAAAAGAGAGAAAAAAGGCCTTGCTGATAATGGTTAGAAATCCTATGTTACACAGCTTAGTATGGGGCCATTGAGGAGGGGGATGCGGTACGGGATCCGCCTTGCTAGTTCTTTTTCTTCGGCCTTTTCCAGCTGAGCTGGATGCACAAAGTCATGGCGGGTCACTCGATTATGTGTGGCTGGTGGCTAGTGATGGGGCTGGTGGTGTTGAGAACAAGGCTTCTGGGCGGAAGGTGGTAGGTGAATGAGTATTGTGCTTTTCGGCTCTTGGCTGTAATACCGCTTTATTCGGGTTCTGTGTCTTCGCTGAAGGAATGAACGAATGAATGGGTGAATGCATTCTCGGGATTTTTGCCAGCTCATCATTTGGCGGTTGAAATGCCTGCTGTACAAAACTTCAGCTGGTTTTCACAGAGTATTGATCCTCTGCTGCTAGTGGCTTCGGAAGAGGATTCTTGGGGGGAGGGGGCATTGGTCATATGGCAAGATCGAGCTGGATGTCTCCCTTCCTCTCACACCAATCTTCTCTTGGGAAATTTAACTTAATGGTAGTACATGTTGGAAATCAGTTGATGCTGCTCGGCATGCTCTGGCTATAGTTACTTTTGTTTCATGAGAGTTCGGAATTTTGGAAAGATGTTTCCATTGATGGATTGGCAGGAGTATGGACAGTCAAACGAAAGTATGGAGGCTGTGGAGATGAAGGCAGAGCAAGGGCCCGACATTGTACTAAAAGCGTAGGAGAGAGGGAGTCTTTGTGAAGCATTTCTTTTGTTAAGTGATTACACAGAATGTTTCTTCCCTTTGTTACTATGGGGGTAGGCAAAGTGATGGAAACATGCGTGGATGAAAGCAAACATGTGTGGTAATCGATGGAAGGATGAGGATGACTTTGTTGTGTTCTTCATATATACTCCTGTCTTTACCGTTAGTTTAGCGAGCGAGAAGAATAGAACGGAGTTGTGCGCTACCCGCTTCCGTTGTCATTCGGTGCCGTATTTTCATTCTATCCAATAGTACATTTCTAGGAGAGCGAGCTGAGCATTGTCCAGCCTGCGAGCCAACTTGTGGGCTATTACGAGTGTTGATAGGTCTGGTTGCTTGAGTTCTCTCTGGGTAGATATATGCATGATTTTAATTGGGTTGTTGAACGCCCATTAGAAGTTTGAGGGTGGTTTTAGTGTAGACGTGTCAACCACTCTTAGGTGAGTCCAGCCTGCCACTAGGTATTGAGAGGTCTGTACTGGGTGATGGTACTTGAGAATGGTGTTGCTGAGTCGTTCCTTGTGGATTTACTTGGGGTCGTTCATACAGTTCTATGCTCTGGCGGCTGATGGATACATCGTGATCGTTGGGTGCGGTACTATGCCTCCTGACATGGGTTCTTGGGTCCTATAACTCCTCGAAAATATCTTCCTTCATTTTACTGTCTTGAGGATCCAATTAGATTGGAACATGTAATGGTGCGCTGTAGTTACTCAAGCCGGATCATTCGGCTTCCAACCCAAAGTTCATAGAAAGAGTATACGCCCACAATGCCCTAGAACGAGTGACAGTCTATGACTTTATACGACTGATTCTGGAAAACAAGCAAACAGGTAGGAATATCATACAGCAATAGTCCCCACGGTTCCATCGAATGATTTAGAGAACTGCGAGAATTTAATAACTCAATAAAGATGTCGGATTCTACATTCGTGCCTATAACGTATTTCACTGTGAAATCACCCATCGCCGGGTAACCACCCACTCAAGATATATGGCATTACTTTGCTTTATAGTACCCACCCATAACAACCATTATTCGAAACCACACGGGATTTTCAAATGGGTTGGGTATGCAGACGAGTTGATCCTTCTAGGGAAATCCTATTTGATTTGACATTAGAAGACTTGTGGAAGGGGAAAATTGGAAGTATTAGGACTGCTACGGAGAGATATAGCTTGCGCTATGAAACTTTGAGAGATAGAAAGCAGGGTACTGCAAATCGAGCTCTAAGCCATGAGGACCAGCAGCACTTAACGAATACAGAAGAGAAGGCAATTGTGGCATAGATTGGAAGAGTGGATTACTATGGATTGCCACCAAAAATTGAGTATGTGAAGCAGATTACTGCGGGGTTCATGAGAAGCCATGGAAAGGGGAAGACTGGGCTGGGAAAGAACTGGATAACTCGGTTTCCTGACTGGCATCCTTCTTTGGCGGCTAAATTTGCTACTAGGCTTGATAAGCAGTGTTCCTATGCCAGCAATCCCCTTGTGCTCAAGTTGCGGGACTTCTTTCCCAAAGTATGTCAAGCAATAAACTACCAAATACTGCTCTATACCAACTTTAAAATTAATACTTAGAATTAGTTACGCTCTACCATTACATTCCATAGTATTTTGCCAGAAAATATTTAAAATGTTGATGAGAAAGGTTTCATGATGGGCCTTACTATGAAGGTTAAAGTCATATGCAAGCAAGAAAAAAAATCCATGGAAAACAGAGATAGGAAAGAGAGAAATGATTACTGTGATAGAAATGATGTTAGTTGGGGGTAGTGTGCTTCTGCCTATGATAATATACAAGGGCCAGGCATACTATAAGGGTTAGACGGCTTTGGTGAAGGCAGGAAATAGAGTTTTCTTTGCAATTTTGGATAAGAGATGGACTTCCCAGTCCATTAGCTTTGATTACTTGACTGAGAACTTTGAGCCACATACTTTTGAACTGTAAGATCCTTTATACCTAAACAGCTATTATTACTAAATACATATTAGAGCTAATGGAGCTATACGTCTTCTTATCCTAAATGGATATGACTCATATGTCATATGGCAATTCTTAGATTATTGTTTGCAAAATGATATAATTCCTCTATGTCCACCAGCCCACTCCACACATATCTTACAGCTTTTACATGTGGGGCTATTTGGCCCACTGCAGCGGAACTATAGTCATTGCTTGGATGACTATATAGAGGGAGGAGAGACAGGTATTAATAAAGGAGACTTTTATCCGTTAGTCAACGATGAATTTAAAAATCTGAATTTATTTTAATACTAGTTATTCATGCTAATATATATTAGGCTATTGATTGAGGTGAGAAAAATGACCTATACAAAGAAGAATATTCAGAGTGCCTTTGAAACTACTGGAATAGTTCCACTGAATAAGTGCCAGGTTTTAAACCCCCAAAAATCCACCTTTAGTTTAGACATTAAGCAACGGGCAACCAAGCTAGTGTTTCAAGTTTCTGTTACCCCTAGCCATGGTAGAAGTATACTAATCCATGGCAGGAAAACTCTCAATGCCCTTCCTAACTCTACACCTAAAAGTAAGTATAATCATGCTTTAGTTACTAAGCTTCTTAATGCTGCTGCTTGGGCTACTGCTGATAATGTAATTCTTGCAATTGAGAATGCAAACCTAAGAGAAAAATCCACCAGTGCAGCTGATAGGTTGAAGACAAAGAGCAGAAAAGAAATGTCAAAAATGTGGGTTATCTTGGTGGAGGATGTGCTCTGGCCACGGCATGAGGTGGAGGAAAAGGATCGGTTACCAGTGGAGTGAATAGCAAGAACTGCACAACGACGGGCTACCAAAGCCGCCAAAGTTACACCTAAACGAAAGCAGGTTACCATTAACCTGAGCCCTGAGGTTATAGCTTTGGAGACTCTAAATTTGGGTACAGATTCTGAGCCTGAATTGATTGATAGTGGCTCGGATACTGGGTATCATGGAGCATGAAAGCATTTTACTCTACCACAACCACGGTGAATCACCTGCAGCCAGCATCAAGAGACTTCTTAACTGATCTAGGATGGTGGGCCTTTGTCTTTTTTATTTTTTCTTTATTTATTTCATTTACATTTTGGGCGTTGCATTCGGCGGAAAAAATGGGCGGCTTCCCCGTGATGGGCGGTTTCCCGGTGAAATGCGTTAGCACTTCCTTTAAAAATTTTACTTTCAACTCACAGCTTTGCTAGTTGTGGGAGGGGTGGACTTTACATATATCTTTCGTCACAAAACTTCTTCAATTTAACTGCCTTCGTAGAGGAGTGCCCCACCCGGCCGCTTGATCTCTAATGGCACCGAAGACCACATGACTTAAGTCTAGATCGTACCCCCTACAAAGTGGACATCTATCTGCAATGGTGATAATTATGCCCCTTCCACCACCATGTCTTGTGTCTAGTATTCCCGCGCATGGCAGTGGAGTAATTATTGCCGATATCATATATTCCCTAATATTGGGGGCTTCTTCTGTGTCGTATTAGCGTCGCCCAGAGCCATTTGGTAAACCACTATCTCTGGTGGAGTGTCTCCGGGGGGGCAGCTTCCTTAACTTTTCCCCTTCCTCTCCCTTTCTCACTCTGGCTCCTCTTACGGTCCCTACAGCGGGTACCCGTTGTGCTTCTGGGATACTGTGTCCTGTTCCTGACCTGCCGTTGTGTCCATTTCTCCTTCCACCAGCTTTCCACCGGGGGCATCTCCCGACTCCCTGGACGAATGATTTTTGCCCACAGTACTGGCTGTTTGGGTTTGCAATGCCCGTGGTGTCGCCGGGGATCCTGCTCACGGCTGCTCCGAATTTGGACTTGCTGGGAAAGGTTCTGCAGGAGCCGAAGTCAGAGGTTGGCTCTCCTGCGAATTGCATTCCCCCGTTGCCACTGCCTCAGCCGGCTCTAGATGTGGAGCTTGAGAGGGAGGATTCGCTGCACTTTGGACTTGTAGGGAGTGGTGAAGAGCTTGTTTCACCTATTGATTCTGCACTGGTCTTGCTTTCTACAGGCTTCGCTGATCTAGGCACCCTATACCAGTAATTGCGTCTCCCCACTCTCAGAGCCAGGTAAAGAATATCAAATGGGGTAGTTTCTCTGGTCGGAACTGTCACCTCCGTTGTAGTTCCCGTACTCGCAAGCACCATTCACCGGGTCGTGAGCTCATCGACACCTGCTGTCATGGGCACCTCAATAGCAGTAACTGGCCCCCCAGGCATGACTATTGTAACAGCGCTAATACTCGACAATGCTGAGACCCTCTCGTTGGAGAGCACTCTACAACGGCACTCCTAGGAAAGATGTCATCCACAAGCCGGGGACAACTTCCGGCGCCGTGGTTATAAATGACAGGAACCTCTTCTTTTTCTCAGGTCCAGCAAAAAGATGCCAAAATTATCATATCCCATAGGCATGCTTTCGTGCGAGATTTTAAAAAATGCTAAGGGGGGGGGGTGATCTCTGGTGTTATGCTTCGCTTTATAGCGATTTTCGTGATTGTCGTTGAGTGGTTGGTGGTTTTATAAATTTAGTGATACCCATAGTGTCATACTAAGTCCCCAATATTAATTATTTGTATGCCCAGTAGACAGCCAAGTTTCTGCTTTTTGGGTTACCGTGAGGGCTGTAATACAAGCAATGCTGTAACTGTTCGCGTATCGAGTATTCAATCGGGGTATCTGAGTTCTTGCAAACACTGGAATTGCCTTGATCATGCGAACCCTAGCGTCGTTGCCTTTCAAGTACAGTACAATGAAGGCTTATGAAGTCATGGAGAAAAGAGGACCTTTGTACTTTTTGCCTCCCCCTTTGCTTCCTACTGACCTGTCTTTCCTGTCCTGGATTTTTCAAGTGTCTTGGCTCAACACCTGGGGAACCCAAGGCAGATATAAATTTAGTGTCGCTTGTTGAATTTTCGGTATATTTCCTATATATATTTCATAACACTGGCGTGTATTCTCATACTTAGTTTGTGTTTTGGTTCCACCTGTACACTGCTGACATTACTACAGCTAGGATATATATTATGGTATTTTATTATTTATTTCAGGATAATATCTGAGGATTCTCATATGTTTATTTCTTATCTGGTATTTGGGATTATATGGTTGTTTATGCATACTCCATGCATCTTTCTTGGTCATATTATTCCATAATCTTTCCTAATATTCCGCTCACACCATCACAGAATTATTCATATTATTTGGGATTTCCTTGGCAGGATTTCAGGGTCAAACTATGTTCACACCTATGTTTCTTACATTTGTTTCCCTATATTTCTCTCACTTATATGGGTTGCCACTTCTGTATAAATATGGTAGTTACTCCCCACCTTGCTTAGAGAATCAAGAACCAGAACTCCTACCAATCTGCTCTACTACTACCTCCATCCTCCTTAGCGTGCCCGCAGCACCCCTCGCACCTGTGCAGTATTATCCACATAGAATAGATTGTGCCTTCGGCGTTCACATATTTGAACATGGCTGGCAGGGATGGTTTGTGGCAAGCAGTAGGGAATATGATAAGGAACCGCAGGAAAGCATACGGTTAAGTTATCAAATTCAATCAGCCCGCCGAAGCCTCGATATTGTGAATTTTCTAGCTGCGCCATGGCTCAGGCACTGGATGAGGGAGCTTCCCCCTAGAAGTACTGGGAGGAAAGAAAAGGAAGTGGGAAGCGGAGAAGGGAAAAAGAGGAGATTAGAGGTAACCCAAGAGCAGGTTCCAGAAGGTAACTGCCAGCACTTGAGCTGGGGGCAAGTGACAGAAAACAGGAGAGACTATAGGGAATACCGCATTAGTTAGCTTTCGGGATCGCTAGTAAGGGGTTAATAACTTCTGTATTTGATCCTTCCAACCTCTTCCTATGTAAGTGTGAAGATTTTCGGTTTTCTTTGACAGGGTTTTAGCTTCACTTCTGCCCCATCTTTGTTATCCTCCTGGTCTTCCTCATACTCGTAGTTATTCTTTTAATGGTTTTTACCCTTAGTAATAGACAATTTGTGGGACTGTTCAGGGGCGGGAAAGCAGTAGATAACATGGTTGAGCACCCTAGGTCAGCATTGATAGCTCCGGGGTTGTCCTTTTGAGACTGCAGTTGCTAGGTCCCTAATTATAGTAGTTGCTTTTGATTCTATATGTCATTGATTATCCTTAAGGAGTGAAAGAAATGAGAGGATGGAGGTGCACGGGTATCCCTGTATTCGCCGTTCCAGGGTAATGAATAATTGCACTAGTTCTTCTTGCTCTGACTAAGTCTATGAATCTTGGGGACATTATCGCAGCGAGCATTGCTCCAACATCGTGAGTTTGAATATACTTTCGAGACACCTTTTAGGATAATTATATTCATACCCAGGAGCAAGTTACTGTGCACCTTTGTAGGGTAAAACACGTATGCGCAACCATAAGGCCCAGATTGAGTATAGTGACTCTTGCGGTGCATGGGTCTCTTGAAACAACTGTTTGCCCACTTTTTGTATTGCCGAAATAATGCCCCCACATCCCATGACCAGGTCACCTTCGCTGACCCTTCTTGACTTGGAGTTAGGTGCTTGAAGGATGTCATCTAGAAATTGGTTGGAAGAGGTCTGGAGGCCCCTCGGGGTTCCTGGAGCCTTTTTATTGAGCGGAAGAGAGAGTTTGTGGTACTTATGATAAGAAGCCGATTTCTTTTTTTGTGGCGAGAGCGAAGAAACGGGCGGAGGTAGAGCAGGTGGGAGGAAAGAAAGAAGGTGGGAAGCAGGTGTCCTGGCGAGATCCCAAACGTATAGGGGACTAAGGTGTACCAAACAACTCTAGAAAAACAGATATAAAGAGTGCTTAATAGGAAAATAGACCTGGGGCCTTGCAGTATTCTCCGCTAGCCTGAACTTAGCCGGTGGCGAGCTACAAAGCAGGGGGAGATGCTACGAAAACAATACCAGATAGGCACTGAAGCCAACACAAGGGGAAAAGTGAATGCTGACTCAAGCTTGTTGGGGGAAATGACCTCCCAGAACATTTTTTTGTTCACTTGCAAGTGGAGCGCTTGCCATTAGTCCGAAACGGGAATCTACTTAGTAAAAAGTGAGTAATCTTGCTTAAATCGGGAATTACACCTTCTCGGGCAACTCTTCAGCAACGGTCGAGTGCGATCTGGTGACTTCGTGAACCTCAAATGTAGTATGATAGGTCACGCGCGGGATCGCTATTTGACAAAAGTACATATCTCTAAACAGACTGGCAGTAAAAAATTTTATCCATCTATTCATAGAACTATTACCTCCTCGATTAATCTAAATCCCCCAATTCATACCCCATACTTGGCCAAATCCAGTTATCAAAACATGACGTCCCACACCATACATCACACCACTGCTTCCATTAGAATTCCATAGAGTAGAAACACTCATGGTTTAACAATCCACACGAATACTGCTGATCTGGCCGAAGTAGGCGGAGCAGGTATTGGACAACAGCGCTCCGGTTCCAGGAGTTCCGCTGCAGTTGGTGTTGCTATTGAGGAATATGTAGACTTAATCGAACCCATCTCGTTAGCCAGATTCTAAAAATCTCACCTCAGGTCGGTTTGGGGGGGAGGGGGGAAACTTACTCTTGCAGCCCTGGGTGCTTTTTGCGGAGAAGACCATGCCTCCGATGCGCTCGGTCACGTTGAAGCATTGAGATCCTGGAGTTTGCGGACCGCCGAGGATAGTGCCAGTTGGAGTCTGGCACGAAACGTCATTGAAAGGGTGGAATTCCCAACTTGGGGCTCCGGCTCGGGCTTCGATACTAGAGTCCGCCACTGGAGCGGGAGCTGCGAATGCGGTGGCCGCAAAGACCAAAGCAGAGATGAGGGTGGTGAATTGCATTTTTAGTGATTGAGAATTAAGTAGATTTTGAAAAGTAGACTGTTGTGTGAATTCTATCTTAGAACCTGGTTGTGGGATGTTTAGGAGAGCGGATCCCTTGGGGTTTATATGTTGCCACCACTGGTGATGTCTCCGGAAGTCTAAGGCTGTGAGTGAGAGCCCGTTCTTGATTTGTTCGCCAGCCAGGCCCTTAGACATAGTAATCCAAGACGAAGCGCACCATGAAGGAATGTCGTTTTCTAGACTAGGTATGGCTCATTTAGGCTGGGTCCGCCAGATTTCATTAACTTGTATTCGTAATTTTGTTAATTCATCCTGTTAGGCTTATTTCGGTTTAGTATAGCCATTTCCGTTAGTCAACTCGGCAATGGATTCAACGAGCCCTTAGGGCACAGCACTGGTAGTTGGGATCGAATTCAGGACGCGTGGTCATGTGTGCTTAGAATCTAGAAGCGAGCCACAAGTAACATGCAAGAAGAAGCACTCGAAAGCAGGGATTAGAAAAATATATGTTGATTATCTGTGCGTATCTGAGCCCCATACTAAGCCGGTACCCGAATTTTCGGATACTTCTTGCTTGTTCCTTGCATGATAGTATCCCACCAAGAAGGCTTGTCCCACAATGGCGTGAATGTCAGGATCAAGTGATGACCCACTATTCTAGATATCCCTATATATGACTCGACTCCTCAAATGAAAAAATGCCCCTTCATGGGTCCTCATGGTCCTCTAGATGGGAATACTTAAGCATCTTGTACGGTAGGTCTTGCATTTCAAATTACTTTGATAATTGCCTTTCTTGCCTGGTTTTCTGGGCACCTGGGTCAGCTTGTGTATTACCCAGCAAATAAATTTCTATTGCACCCTTGGAGAGACCAAAAACCCGGACAGGGGGCCATGCAACCAAAAATCACCAAAAAAGCGATTGTGAGAACGAAATTCACCATCTTGCAAAAAGCCTTAGGAATTTGAAAAATAAGTTCCTGAGTAATTGAGATGCAGGAAGCCTTAGAATTGTTGATGAGCTCCCTTGCCTTGTTGATATCTCTCGTGTTTGCCTGCTTTTGGAGGTGCCCGGGTTATTAATCTCATTAGTAGTATCTAATGAATGAAAGGTAGCCTACATGGGGATAATTTCTTCAAAACTCTCCGAGCGGTGAGCTGTCCAATGCAGTGGTGATAAAATAATAGGCCTCACCTGCATACGGACCATCTGCAAGGGGCATGGGAAAAATAGCATAGAGCAAAATTACAACTTAATCGGGAGGCTATAGGTAGTTGATTACCAACGTTGGTGCATACCAAGTGCAATAACTCACCGGTGACGGAAGTATAATACCAGAGCGCCCCATCGTCTTCCGGGGTCAGCGGAATTAATGAGCTCTCATTGAGTATTATTTGGATTTTGGGCAACGTAGAGCACAGCGGAGAAAAGGGATTAGTGGTAGTGAGAGGCCGTGGAACAAATGCTACGTTGAGGCGTATAGTTAATGATTACTCTGTAAAAGTATTTAATACCCGTTTTTCCTACGAGGGTTACCCCGAATGATTCTCTAGTCTCAGTTTCAACCTCCGAGTGTGATGGTTTATAGATCCACTAGTTGACTGCGTATAAAGTTAATAGTTTGCCAAGGGTTCACAATGGCTTGGCACCTACGAGTAGATACTATCAAAGAAGTCTCATGTGGGTAAGGCCGAATCTGAGATTACTTTTCTTACTATTAATCGTGCCACTCCCCATGTACGACCGACGTTCCCCGAGGACCCTCTCATTATGCAAATTATGCGCACTGTTCAGTAACAAGGGGCGACAGCGAGTCTTTGCGGTTAGTAATTACCTCGCCGTATTACTGTAAGTAATGAAGCTAAAAACTGACTACTGCACTATCCTACGGAAGTACAGCCCATAAGTATTGTATGTTACACAGGCAGAGGGCTATGCGTGAGCTGCCTGTTTAACATACAATACTTATGGGCTGTACCTCCGTATGAGCCACCCGAAACAGCAAGATTCGTCCCTAGGCGCACTTACCTGCACAACTGCCAGGGAGACGATTTCGTGCAAGGCAAAGATTATTTTGATGGCGAACAACCCAGTTTTGTACGAAAACACCCCCCCAAGTACTTGTGCTCCAGATAGGTTTGGTACAGCTCCACTGCTGAGATAGCATGAACATAAGATGTTAAAGATCAGTCAGCAACGAACTGTTTCTGGTTACCAGTATCTGCTTTTTAATGTTCAAATGACTCAGCATCGTAACAGACATTAAGTTCTAATGAACCACGATACTCGAAGGCTCCTAAAACAGGATTAGCGTGCTGGCCACGAATTTCACTGTTTCGGACTACCAGCCTATGCGTGCTCCCGTGCCCCCATTCTCTACCTGGATAGAATTTCCAAATTGCAACATAGACCTCCGCAGCCGATCGGCGAGAACAAGCGTGGTCAGTGTCTGCTCTAATAGCTGCCGGCCCCGCTATCCACTAAACCATCCCGGCCCTCCCCCAGTAGATTCGTGCCGTAAAAACACTAGAGGACAGTGCGGAGACGAAACGAGAACCCTGGACATGTGCCACCCTACTTCGGAAGTGGCCGGCAATGACAGAAAGAGCACTCACAAAGGAACATGGCGTGGGTGAATACGAACCTCTCATCGCCCTCTCTCTATGTATGACCCATTTGTCTGCGTACTGTCGGGGGCGAAATTTGATTTGTGTATGCTAGTTTTACTTTTGCTACATAGGTTTTAACTTTTAGATAATCCGCCTGTTTGTTCATGAAGACGCTTTGCTTAGCTAGATGATGGTACTTTATAGTATATAGGAGGGATTTCATGGCAGGTTGCGGATGTTTTGTTGCTAGCTTGATTGGGATGTATTGGACTTACCCGGCTCAGAAGGTGGTTCTAGTGGTGGGAAGAGGATTGTTTCTTGCTTCCTCTTTTCTTTTCTTTGGAAAAAAAGGACGGACAAGTGATGAATGACGGATTGGAGGTTGTGGCTGCAACTTGATTTTTTTCTTTCATTGGGTTTCTTTTTTCAATTTCATCTTCGGCTCAGACTTTGAGACGACTTAGTGATTAGAGAGAGCAAGTTAATTCGATTGGGTGTTGTTTGTGAATCTCCGGTGGTGAACCTTTATCGACCGGAAAGTTGGTGTTTCAGTACTTCCGCAATAATAATAAAGAAAATATGATCATTAACCTCCTCCAAAAATCCTTTCAACTCCAGAACAAATGAGATTAGTAAAGACATTCTGTAATCTTTCACGGTCAATTACAACAATCTCCACTTTCGGTAGCTCTCACATCTATCCTTGTCCGTCAACTATCCTTGTCCGTCAACTCTGACATGAACCATATGAAGTTCCGGGCGTATAGTGGAGTGGTCCTTTGTCTTGGGCTTAGGGTGTCCACCTTAGCCAGTGCTTTTACACAAACTCTCACTCCTCAGCTGTTGTCTTTCCTTTTCACCTTACGGAGAAAGTTTATGAAAGTGTAAAAGCCTATTCAGAGGAAGAATCGTGTGCTGGGATCGAGCGGTGGGGGAGGTATGACTCCTATTGTCTCAATCGATGCAGATTGGAAAGGAGAGAGAGGGAGAGAAGCAAATCTAGTGTGGGAAGCGATGGAACAAGAAGCATGACTTCCTTACACTCTATATATATATAGGTTTTATTTAGTTAGTTAATGATAAGGACGAGCCATGGAAGTTTCTGATTATACCTGTCCTGTAGTCTCCTCCGACGGTTCATGATCAATCGCACGCTTTGGCCGCATAAGATGATATAACAGGACAATAGGCATTCAGGGTGCTCTACGATTAAATCCTTAGATTCCATGTAGTCTAGGGCCTGGCGGAAATGTACTTACTGGGGTTGTACCCTCGATGAAACCAGTTTTCTATATCATATTATCATCTAGCTTTTGTACCATGGGATCTCTGCACTCGCACGTGGATCCGAATGATATCTTAAAGGAAGCAGTGAAAGCGTCCATATAGGAATCATATATATTGGCACATCGGGCTGGTGGTGTTATGCTCCATTGGAGTTCGAGGAAACACGTTTTTGGTCAATTCGTACGTTTTTTCCTCAAGCTCGTGGGCCTCGACCGGCCCAGCCCACCCGTCACAGTCCCAGCCCAACCCCTTCCCACCATTCCCCCGATCCTAGAATACTTTCCCAGAATGAGGTGCAAGTATATTCACCTCTACACCCGTTGTTGCAAAAAGATGGAATGGTTGACCTGTATACTGGCGACTTAGGAGAGGGAGAGAGATGCTTGAGAACTTCATTCCATCTGGGAGGGCTGGAGAGATCCACTATTTATGCGGTGAAACAGCAACATACGGTACTCTACTAGTATTCTAGGGGAATGGAAGGAAAAAATCTCACATATTTTTGTGTGGGTGCTATTATAGGAAATTACATTTTGAATTTCTTTTCTACGCTGATTCTGCCTATGGAGGTTGGGGAATGGTAGCTCGAAAACCTGGTGTGTTTTGGCCTCTGTCTGGCTACTAAACGATCCCTATTGCGGTCTGCGGTTAACATCTGAGTGAGAAATAGTGATTCCTGTCTTCACTGGCATGTGCTGTTAAGTAGAATAAGAAGAGGAAAAGGGAAGAAAAAGGAAGCCATGATTGGGAAAATATTATTTAGTATGATCCGGTAGATGGTAGTGTTTCCGGGCAGGCTAGACTACTCGAATAGGTCGGTAGGCTAACTAAGGACTACAATCTAGAGCGGAGTAGAGCAGTGAAATTCACACAGGCGTATGGAGGTTGGATGGATGGGTGGATAAACGGTCGGACGAGAGGATAGGGTGGCTGTGTTGGATTGCCTATAGGGCATGGGGTTATGCGGTGGAGCGGATATGCGGATGTGCGGGTTTGGGGTATGCGGCTAGGAGATAGACGGTTATAGGGCATGTGGCTTTGTGGTTTCCGGCGGTCTGGCACCTAGCAGTGGGTTGTTTTCACACCCCCTGCCGGTAGGCAGAGGTGTATTGGTCCCATGGTTTCTCTCATACCTATGCCACTAGGCATACGGGGGTTTGCGCTTTGTTGGGGCAGAGGCTCTAGGGATCACGGAGGATCATGGGATACATATCAGGATGGTGCTAGATTGTTGGGGATTAGGTTTTGTCAGCCGCATGTGTTTCTTTAGAGTTCGTTGAGTTTCGGGAGTATTTCATTGTATCTCCTAGCCTGTCCTTAGCTAGAGAGAGTAGAGTGAACGAGAGCACCGTTCCTCCGTCTTCCACCTTTCCTCCTAGAGCCTATTGCGATTGCACTTTTGTTCGTTTCTTTTTTCGTGCTTTCCTTAAGTTCCATCAGGCTGGGGTTAGGTGCCTCCGGACCAGTGAGCGAGGAAAGTCTTGATATTGTATCGTGTCTGGCTGGAGAATTTACCATCGAGAATAGATAATTTAAGGCGTGATTTCAAGAAGGAGTGGGTGGATTGCGTTGTGCTGGAAGATTTTTTGGAGGCACCGACCTCCCACGGAAATAAAGCAGAAAAAAAAAACACTTGAGAAAAAACGATAAATTACAGCATTCATCTCCTTTGGTCAACTACCTCCCTTCTCTGATGCTCAAGTAAAGCTAAGCCAGCGGTATAGTGGTAGCAAGATGGCTGTAATACTCTATCACATAGTCGATATCCTTATCCCCCACCCGCTCACATTAATCAAAATCCTTGCCTTCTCACACTTCTCCACTGCTTCTTTGGCAGCCTTGATCGCCCAAGCGTGTGCGCTCTCCAGCGCGGGGATGATGCCCTTCAGCCTGTTGAGATCGAAGAATGTCTTGATCGTTTCGTCATCTGTTGCACCGCAGCCTTTCTCTGCTAGTCCGATCGAACCGAGGTATGCTTGCTCCGGCCCGACTGATGGGTAGTCTAGCCCGCTGGCGATTGAGCGAACTGTGACTGGGACGGGCCTCCGACAGATCTGTCACAGGGGCTTTGAGCATGATAGAGTTGAACCATGCATGACGCCCTCAGTGCCCGCTCCAAGAGATGCTGCGTGGTCTCCAAGGGCTGAAGAGCGACCAAGTGGCTCAACGGCATGCAGTTCAACGCTCTTTTCGTTGATAAAAGTAGAGAAGATACCCTTGATGAATTGATGTCAACGAATTACTCTGCAAGTTTGGAGGGACCGGTATGACATACCATAGCACTGGACCCACCACCACCATAGCAAACTATAACATGGTCTGGTAGGGCAGTCACGTCCTTCTCAAATTGCGCCTTTGCTTCCTCGCCGACAACTTGCTGGAAATTCCTCACCATCACGGGGAACAGATGCGGCCCGACGACGCTGCCAATGCAATATATTGCTGTTGCGGGGTCTTTCATGTATGCCTCAAAGGCGCTGTCAGTGTTCCCGAGCGTCCCGTCCGCCCTGTAGACACTGCCAGGACTCTAGTCCCGGGCGTCCCGGGCGTGTGTCTCAAGCTGTAGGGCAAGAGCGTCCGTCCTTAAGACTACCGTCTAAGAGGACGACTGTACTCGGCGTTTTTTGAAGTCTCCAGAATGTGAGTTATGTGTCGGTGTCCCAAGTTATGGTAAGTTCCCGCAAAACATAGCGCTGTGATGCCATCGGTTACACCACAAGTGGATCACTTGTTCATTCCCCATTCCGGAGACTTTAAAAAACGTCGAGTACTGTAGGCCCCTACGGTCCTCTACGGATCGGTAATTCCCGAACAGTACCTGCGGTCCTCACCCATCATCTGCAGTCCTCGCCAATTACCTGCAGGGCCACCGGTTACCTGCAGGGCCCGCCAATCACCTGCAGGGCCTGCTCACCCGTTATCCGGAGTTACCCGGCAAACTGCGCCACCTGAGGCACCTGCAGTCCCCGCCCGTCCGGACTAGAAGACGGACGGACCGGACGCTTGGGTTCACTCAGTCTATGAATCTTGGGGACGCTATCGCAATAAGCCCTACTCCGACATCGTAAGTTTAAATAAACTTTCAAGACACCTTGCTAGTTTAACTATATTCACACTCAGAAGCCAGTTACTCAACACCTTTGTAGGGTAAAGCACATATGCACAACCATAAGGCCTAGATTGAGTACGGTGGCTCTCTTGCAGCGCATGGGTCTCTTGAAACAACTATTTGCCCACTTTTGTATTGCCCAGATAATTCTCTCACATCCCACGACCAGGCCGTACTCTTCGCTGACCCCGCTTGGCTTGAAGTTAGATACTTGAAGGGTGTTGTCTAGAAATTTGTTGGAATAGTCTGGAGGCTCTTCGGGGGCGTCTGGTGCCTTTTTATTGAGCGGAAGAGAGAGTTTGTGGCGCTTATGATAAGAGGCAGATGTTTTTTTTGTCGTAAGAGCGAAAGAAGGGGCGGAGGAGAGCAGGTAGGAGGGAGGAAGGAAGGTAGCAAGCGGGTGTCCTGGCGAGTTCCCAAGCCTATGGGGGACTAGGGTGTACCAAACAACTCTAGAAAAACAGATATAAAGAGGGCCTGTACCAAATAAAAGAATAGGCCCGGGGCTTTACAGAATTCTCTACCAGGCTGGACCGAACTTGTAATGAGCTACAAAGCAGGGGAAAATGCTAGGAAAACAATACTAGATGGGCCCTGAAGCTAACACAAGGAGAAGAGTGAATGCTGACTCAAGCTTGTCGGGGGAAATGACCTCCTAGAACATATTTTTGTTCACCTTCAAGTGGCCATTAGTCCCAAATGGGGGTCTACTTAGTAAAAAGTGAGTATGATAACATTGTTCAAATGGGGAATTGCATCTCCGACAACGCTTCATTCACGACCGAGTGCGATCTGGTGACTTCACCAACCTCAAAAAGTAGTATGATGGGTCACCCGTGAGGATCACGACTTCACGAAAGTGCATATCTTAAAATGGACTGGTAGTAAAAGATTTTATCCAAATATTCATAGAACTATCACCTCCCTGGTCAGTCTAAATCCCCCGATTCATTTCTCATGCTTGGCCCAATTATCAAAACATGACATCCTGCACTATACATCACACCACTGTCTCTATCAGAACACTATAGAGTAGGAACACTCATGGTTTAGCAATCCACACGAATGCTGCTGATCGGGAAAAAGTAGGGGGAGCAAGTATTGGACAACAGCGCTCCATTTCCAGGGGTCCCGCTGCAGTTGGTGTTGCCATTGAGGAACACGTAGACTTAATCGAACCCGTCTCATTAGCCAGATTCTAAAAATCTCACCTCAGACCGGTTTGGGGGGGAAACTTACTCTTGCAGCCTTGGGTGCTTGTTGCTGAGTAGACTTTGTCACCGATGCGCTGGGTAACGTTGATGCACTGAGACCCTGGAGTCTGCGGACCGCCAAGGATATTGCCAGTTCCAGTCTGGCACGAAACGTCGAGGAAAGGGTGGAATTCCCAACTTGGGGCTCCGGCTCGGGCTTCGATGCTGGAGTCCGCCACTGGAGCAGGAGCTGCGAGTGCGGTGGCCGCAAAGACGAAAGCAGAGATGAGGGTAGTGAATTGCATTTTTAATGATTGAGAATTAAGTAGGTTTTGAGAAGTGGGTTGTTGTGTGAATTGTATCTTAGAGTCTGTTTGTAGAGAGTTGTCTAGGAGAGCGGATCTCTTGGGGTTTATATGTTGTTGCCACCACTGGTGATGTCTCCGGAAGTCTAAGGCTGTGAGTGAGAGCCCGTGCTTGATTTTGTTCACCAGTCAGGCCCCTAGCGATCGCAATCCAAGACGAAGCACCTCGAGAAGGAAAAACGTTTTCCAAACTAGGTATAGCTTATTTAGGCTGGGCCAGCTAGATTTCAATAACTTGTAGTCGTAATTTTGTTAACTCAGCCTTTTAAGCTTATTGCGGTTTAGCACAGCCATTTCCGTTACTCAACCCGACAATGGATTCAACGAGTCTATAGAGCACAGTGCCGGTGATTGGGATCAAATTCAGGAGGCACGGTCATGTGTGCTTAGAATCTAGAAGTGAGCCCAAAGTAACAGGCAAGAAGCGCCCGAAAGCAGGGATTAGAAGAGTATATAGTTGATTACTCGAATGTTCGGGCACGGTACTTCTTGCCTGTTCCATAGTACTTGTAGTATCCAACCACGAAGGCTTGTCCCACAATGGGGTGGATGTCAGGATTAAGTGATGACCCACTATTCTAGATATCCCTACATATGACTCCGACTCCTCAAATGAAAAAATGCCCCTTCACGGGTCCTCATGGTCCTCTTGACGGGAATACGGTACTCGAGCACCCTGCACGGTGGGTCTTGCGTTTCAGATTAATTTGATAATTGTCTTTCTTGCCTGGTTTTCTGGGCGCCTGGGTCAGCTTGTGTACTATATTAATAGCCGGTTCCCCTCCTATTTCGCTGTCGCTCACAGTCGGCGAAAGCAAGCGGGACGCGAAAGCAAGTGGGACGCACCGGCTTTTTTTTTTCCCCTCAAGAGAGGATTACGTAACACTAGTTTTCACCCATACCGAGTGATAAGTAGGTCACGTGATCTTCGATTCTGAAGATTCCTCGACGCTGGAAGTGAGAAAAATGTTCAACTCTCCTCCTATCTCCTGAACCAAAGAAAACAGGGAGATAAAACACTAAATTGCCAGTCAAAATCATTGGCAAACCTGAATAGAAGATCATGTGACCTACCCAGCGCTCGGTGTGTGGGTGAAACGTTGTATTACGTAAGCCTCTCTTGAAGGAAAAAAAAAAGCCGGCGCGTCCCACTTGGTTTCGCGTCCCACTCGACTATGAGCGATAGCGAAATAGGAGGGGAACCGGCTATTACCCGGCAAATCAATTTTTATTGCGCTCACGATGGGACCAAAAACCAGGACGTTGGGAGGCCATGCAACCGAACACCACCAAAACGCGATTTTGACAACGAAATCCACCATCTTGCAAAAAGCCTTAGGAATTTGAAAAATAAGTTCCTGAGTAATTGAGATACAGGAAGCCTTAGAATTGTTGATGAACTCCCTTGCCCTGTTGATATCTTTCGTGCTTGCCTGCTTCTGGAGGTACCCGGGTTATTAATCTCATTAGTAGTATCTAATGAATGAAAGATAACCTGCATGGGGGTAATTTCTTCAAAACCTCCCAGTGGTGAGCTGTCCAATGCAGTGGTGATAAAATAATAGGCCTCACCTGCATACGGAACATCTGCAAGGGGCACGAAAAAAATAGCATACCGGTAGAGCAAAGCCCCAACTTGATTAGGAGGCTATATAGGTAGCTGATCGCCAACGCTGGTGCATACTACAGTCGCCAACGGGGCCGTGACGAATACCAGGCAGTGACGAACAGGGATTAGCAACAGCGATTTTTTTGTTACCCTACTTTGACGAATTCACTTTTTTGCCTGCTAAATACCCCTGTTCGTCACGGCCTGGTATTCGTCACAGCACCGTTGGCGACTGTAAGTGCAAAAACTCACCGGTGACGCAAGAATCCCCTGAACTGTCAAGGGGCTCGTATAGGACCGTTAATCCGCTCCGGTCAGACTAGGCAGAAGTGCGGTAGCTGCAATGAACCCTTGTGTCCTTCCGGTGAGAGAAATTGTTTTGTTACTTTTCATTCTAAATAAGTGTTTCCTTTTATTACGGTATTTTTTTCACTGCCTTTTTAAATTTTAATCATTGGTGTTGCTCGTGTTGTCAGAGGACCCCATTGGGTTCGTTAGCGTTGACGGTCTGAGGGATAATACCAGAGCGCTTCACGGTCTTCCGGGGTCAGCCGAATTAATGAGCTGTGATTGAGTATTAGTTGGATTTCTGGCAACGTAGAGCACAGCGGAGAAAGGGATTAGTCGTAGTGAGAGCCTATGGTGCTACGTTGAGGCGTATAGTTGATAATGATTACTCCGTAGAAGTATTCAATCCCCGTTTTCCCCGCGAGGGTTACCCCGAATGATTATCTTGTCGCGGTTTCAACTTCCAAACGCGATGGTTTATAGGGTCCACTAGTTGACTGCGTATAATAGTTTGCCAAGGGTTCACAATGGTTTAGCACCTACGAGTAGATACTATCAAAGAAGTCTCATATGAGTAAGGCCGAATCTGAGATTACTTTTCTTACTATTAATCGTGCTAAGGTTAGGCATGATTTACCGTTCTCCCTATACTCGGATACTAGGGTTAGTCCGCGAACGCCAGGGTTTCTTAGCATGAACTGAAGTGGCAAATATCCAATAGAAACCCACGAATAGATAGTTCAACCAATAGTAAAGCAGAAATCGTTCGAGGAATTTTGCGAGTTTTCAACATACCCCCATTAGCGCGTGCAATATAGCTCCGGACATCTAAAACCGACCCTCGTGTTCACTTTTTGGTGGATTTGAACAGGGTTGTTTTTGCAATAAAAGGTATATCTCTTGGCATTCCTTGGCATTCCTTGGCATGTCATGCCTTTTTGTTCCTAATGTTTGCATAAAACCTTGGCATTAATCACAGAATACCACTCGAATTGCCTATCTGGGCATAGTCTTGGCTGTTCACTTTTGTTTCCACTCATACAAAATTTTCACCTCTTTTTATCTACCATCCGCCCTCACCTTGCACTTAATTAATAAAAGAAATCCATAGCTCTATTCTCACACTCGTTCTCCTCATTTCTATGCTCTTATTTTCTTCATTACATCAATCTTGTGTTGTTGTCGTTCAAGTCTTGTTCTCCTCTTTTGTCGTTGCTTTGAGGGTCGGTTTCACGCGTCCGGAACTGTATTCCCAATATCCTCTTAGCCTGCTGTTCGCGGACTAACCCTGGTATCCGAGTACACCCCCGTTCGCAAAGTCTTCGCGGAAAGAAAGGTACCGCAGCAATGTCTTGGCAGCAACAGAAGTACTGGTACAAGATTTTTCCTCATCCCCAGTCCTTACAAGAGATCTACTCCATGAGAAATACATGTAAACTTCCTAGCTGCCACTTAATATGACTACTCTGTGCCTTAATCACTCCAGCATACTCTTTGTGAGTTAGTCTAAAGTCTGTTGCTGTGCTTAGCATGATTTGAACTGCACAAGTTTGGCAGAGGATTGTCCTGGTACTTCCGTTGCTGCCAAGACATTGCTGAAGTACTGAAGAGACGATTTTCTTCCACAGGAGAAATCCTCTCCGGTGAGAATTCAAAGCCGAGAGCAAGAAAGTAACCGGGAGGAAGGGTGAACAATATCACGATCCAGAAATGAGAACCGAACTTATAGTAGGCAATCACCGCTCTGACTAAAGATCTCGTAAAGTAGAAAGAAATCGATAACTATCAATCAAACGAAAAGAATCACAAGAGTCGTATATGCACATGTTTTCTTCTTGTCTTCGTTGTCTCCTCCTTCCTTCTTATCAACACACGATCCATGGCGGCCATTAGTAATCCGCCCCACTAGCCACCATGATCCCATACAGCCCAATATAACTAACTAGCTAACTAGTCCCCTTGCCTTAAACTAAAATACAACAAACTAAACCGTAGAGAGCTAGGCCAAATAAACACCCCACAGTACCTTTCTTTCCGCGAAGACTTTCCGAACGGGGGTGTACATGACCGACGTCTCTCGAAGGCTCTCTGATTATGTAAATTATGCCTACTATTTAGTAACTAGGGGTGGCGGCGAGTCTTTGCGGTTAGTAATTACCTCGCCGTATTACTGCAAGTAATGAAGCTAAAAACCGACTAAGTTACGCACTATCCCATGAGCTACCCGTAACAGCAAGATTCGCCCCCAGGTGCACTTATCGGTACTTGTATTTTCATTGCGTATTCGGAATAAAGATTTATGTCTTATTGGAGGACTTCCCGTAGGAATCTGGAAGGGTTCTTGGCAAAAATTTGCGCTAAAATCTGGAAACACTTTTCTTAGATTTCCGGTCTGAAAAGAGTCTGAATCAGGGGGGTGAGGGGTTCAGATTTAGGACCATCAAAAATTTAGAAATTGAGAGACAATTGGATAAGGAATTTTCCAACTATACCAAATTTGATGTAGTAGTGGGAGAATGATATCAGTGTCTGGCACAAATAAACAACTTGGCAAGTAGATAAATGAACTGCTGAGCATAGCCCATGACCATAGGAAAGAAAAGAACAAGAAAGATTTTAAGATATCTATTGGTTCTTATAAAGCACTCTCTTTGGAAGAGAATTATCTTTTTGGTTATCATTATTCATTGGAGCCTTGCAGAGCGACTTAAGCAACAAAACCGTTTCTACCTAATAAATCAGCAAAAAAACACTATGCATCTGATACATCAGTGTTGCATCCTGAGGCAAGCGATGTACTATTTACATTCACTACGTCCTGCGCGTCCTGTGCTACGTTGCCACTGTTCTTCGCATTTGTAGCATCCTGAAGTATGTTGCCACACTATCGAGCATCCAGAGCTAGTATGCCATACAGGGTTGCCTTATATGCTTCAGGAAACACTTTACAACATGATCCCATATCTGGATTCACTATCATGATCACTATTTCCAACTTCTTCCCTTAATACCAGCCGTACTTCAGCCTGTGCCATTTCTCATACAGAGAAAGGAGCTTGTTCTGGCAATGATCATCAGATTAGTATTTGCGCTAGGTAAAAGAGCCACATTACTCCTAATCTTAGTTTTGCGCTAAAGACACCGCAGTATTGTATTTTCAGAACTTGATTTTTCAAAGAGCGAAAATGCCAGCTAACTCTAGTTGGAAAGCAAGTGATACTCAGAGTCTCTTCATCCAAGTCCTGAGCACAGTGTGTAGTGATTTCTTGGCATATAGGAATTGACACGATGTGACTCAACCCTTCTGACTAGTTTTCGTTACGGGATGGGGCGGGGCGGGTTTGCTCTCAGTCGCCCCACCCTCAGTCCGGCCGGGGGCAAAATCTCATCTCTTCTCCCCACCCTGTCTTATA
>QOVD01002773.1:0-14291 GCA_003521225.1 Tuber microsphaerosporum | reverse complement strand
GAACTCGACATAACCCCCCACCCACGCCCCTTTAAAAGCCTAAACTGGAAGCCCCCTCACCGGCGCACGAAAACCCTCAAGCAGATCCTCTCAGATGCGACGCGTACCGCCGCCGGCGGGCCGATACAAACGACCTACGCGAACATCGAGTCGGCGCCGTCACTGCACCCCGCGCGCTCGAAGTGGTGCGATCTCACGGGGTTGCCGGCGAAGTATACGGATCAGGGTGATCATGCAAGATGTACTTGAGATAGTAGTAAATCCCAGGCCCACCAATCGGCTGCCCTTTGAAGAAATCATTCTCTTGAAACTCCACACGGTCTTTAAGTTCGACCGGAAGTCCATCGCGCCCTTCACCAACCACCATTCCTATGTCCTGCACAACACATTTCAGGTTTGGGAACTTCCGCGCTGCGGCGATGGCGACGTGTCCGATGCCACCGCCGATATCTACCAAGGTTGTGCCTTGGGGGCAGAGAGGAGGGGTTCATAGACCGCCACGAGGTTGTATGGGCCACGGGAACCGCTCACGGCCGTCATTGCTTGGCCGAAACGTGTGCCCATGGGCTTATTCTCTGTGTAGGCATACTCAAACCAGTTCTTGTTTGCTAAGAGGAGAGTTAGTTATGTTGGGTTTGCGGAGGAAGGGGGTGGGATACTATTGAAGGCCCGAGTGAAGGCAGATTTTCTACTATTTTTCGGAGGTTCGAAATTACTTTCGCGCAGAACGTCGGTGATGTGTGGTGCCGAGGCGAACGATTCATCAACCCTGCGGGAAGGAAAAGGTGATGGGTAAGTGAAATTCACGGGAGAATCATATAGGGAGAGGGAAAAGTAAAGGGAGTGTTAATCACCAATGCCCAATCAGGGCTTCAATTCCTGGAACCCCGATGGCCGCGTAGGCACTAGTGTGGGCAAAATACCCCAGCGCCGTCTTGACAAACACATTCTGGAAAGTTAATGCTCGCATCACTCTCACTATAATACATCCCCCCCGAGGGGAAAAACACATCAGCATACTGTCCCCCACTTACTAGCCCCGCACTGAGAAGACAAAACTAACCAATAGTATCCTCCGATGCTCCTGTCTTCGCAGCCAACTCCGCCAGAGCAATAGATGACCCATCAAGCGGCACGCTGTGCGCAAGCTTCACCTTGTAGGCCAATTTCATAGGGGTCGTCTCATGAAACCCGAGTGTCATCCCCATCACTGTTTCTATAGAGCCTCCAACCAGAGAAATCATCCTCCGGCATGCCCGCAAGATTTATTCTCTTGCTTTGACGGCCACCTCGTCAGTCACGGGAACTGGAGGTGTCAGTCGGAGGGTATAACTGAAGGGCCTTCAATTCGGAGAAAAGTAAGCAGATTCACTGCTGAAATTGGGGCAGAAGTAAAATCACAACACATCACTTCATTCGCTGAGGAGTATAGGCAGGAGTTATCCACTCAATTAAAAAAAATTAAAAAACAAAAAAGTAGCTAATAGCTACGAATGAAAAAGAAAAAAAACCACATCCCCCCACATATCAGAGGTGGGTGATCCTTATGTACTAACAGACGAATCGGAGAATAAGAAAAACCAAGTACGAAAAATATGGGAGGGGAAAGGGAAAGGGAAGTCGAAAGAAAAGAAGAAAAAATAACAATTGGTTGGTGGGTGTGGTGTGGGTGTGGGGGAAATAAGGAGAACATCCAGACATGGGTAATTTCAATGTAATGGAGGATTCTAAGCTTTCCGACCACAAGATCACTGGTTGTCTGGAAGTTGCAGGCACTTAACATCGCATTAATTTCAAATTCTAACAATTGTTAGTAAACCTTATCCAAGCAGGGAGTCTTTGTAGCTAACTGTCTAAGGTATCAGGGCTTGCTTTGTTAGGTGGAAAGTGGGGAATTAACTTGTTAGATGGAGTTCTCAAAGGATACAAAGACGACCAGCGACTACTGACACTGCTAATTTCCAAGCGTGCAGCAGAATTGTAATGGCTGAGTAGCAAAGTTAGCCTGTATTCTAATAATAATAATAATAAAAAACAAAAGAGAGAGAAAGAGGAATATTCCACATACTTGGCCTGAATACGGAGCTCTATTTCTCGAAGTTGCTTCTCAACTCTGTTGAGGTGATGGTTGAGACTGCTGTAGCATCCACTAATCAAAGTAAAGCACTAACCAATGAAATTGAAGTTCTGCTCCATATTAATGAAGCCTTGGTCAATGTTGTTGAAGCGGTTATTCAACCCAGTAGCCTGGAGACCGTGACTGTCGGAATGGAGGCCATTATTGGATTGAAGATATACATCAATTCTGGTCAAGCATTGCTCAATGGTGTTAAAACACCCTTTGGCCGTATGGAAATTCTCATCGGTTGTTTTAAAACGTTTATCCATAGTTTGCAAGATCTCCTTTAGGTGATTGTCGATTGTATTAAAACGCCCCTCTATAGCGTCTAGGATCTCAACTTGGTGATTTTCAATTCCGGTCAGGCGAGTGTCAATACTTTTTGCAAAGCTACCGATGGCCGCTAAAATCTCATTTTTCAGGTCGGCCTCGCTTGTGAAACTTCCTTCACCGGATATACCAGAAACATGTCTAGTCGTCATCGCGAGGTGATCGGCCATTCTGAGTCGGTTGTAGAACCCAAGGGAGCGAACGTCAGTGTGGCAGATGCAGGTGGGAGCAACCTTCAGAGTGCCAGAGCTTACTTGGGGCTGGCCGTGCGAAAGGAAGGAAGTGCGAAAGGAAGGAAGGCAAGCAGCAGAGGTTGGATTAGAAAGCTATATAGCGTGGGGGTGTGAACTTCGTTGGTAGGAGAGAGGTTAAAAATGAGAAAAGGAGGTTGCGTGCTCTGATACTTGTACCCAAACGCAAGTCACAACCATGCCCCGCGGCTTGGCAGTGGGTGCGTTCTTGTGTACTTGGCGATTCATAAATTATTCGGATGAACGGGGCGCCAAGATATCCAGCTTACGCCTAAACTCTTGAGTCTTGGCGCCAGTTCATCCGAATACTTTATGAGTCGCCAAGTAAGGTGTGTCTGTTCCCGCTTCTTAGCGAAAAGACACCCACCTTCACCCCGGTTTCGAGCACGAAAGAGACTAGACCCCGATTTCGATTCATTTACTCACAGGATACTTGCAGCCCCCTATTAGACAGGAAGGCCCCTTCGATGGGCCATGCGCTTTTGCAGTGTCGAGATGTCTTTGGAGATCCCCGGCACGTTCGAAAGGTGTATCACACTCTGCACACGTGGAAGAGCGCCTGCGCTTTAAGGGTTTTATATCTTGTTGATCCCCTTGTTGAGTACAGCGATAGTTCTGGAGTGGCCGGTAGTTGAAATGGATGGTGGGGTAGTCTGGTGTGAAGTTGGAACCTCTACTAGCGAGCAACTGAGTGGGAGGGGTATCTCTCGAGATGCTAGAGGAGTTGTTTTCCGTGTGGTATCTATAGTGGTAAGGGTGTTATCTTGTGGGTCTAGGTATACGTTTGGGGTCGGTTCGAGGAGCTACCTGCTGGACTGTTGGGTGCCCCAATTCCTGTCAGAAAAGCTCCCAGGCGGGGATTGATACAATTCAAGGCTTCGGTTGCCGTATGAGGCTTTATGGGGGGTTTGGAGTAGGCTGCCAGCAGCACTAAGGCAGTAGCCTTCAAGGATAGACGGGGAACTCTGTCCTGAGCTAGCGATATCACTCTCATCGGAGTGGCTGATTTGGAGACAGAGACCTAGCCCCACTCGATCCCATATTTGCTTCCCAGGGAGGTTGTAAAAAGGCTGGGCGTTGGCTTCCTGCTGCCAACCCAAGTCTTCCTCGAGATAGGAGGCGGTGTCGATGGAGATCGGTACTCGATACCGAATCTTGCCTCTGCAAAATTGCTCCCGTCGCCGTTACGTGCCAAGTTTTGAGGCCGCTCATATGCAAAGAGGTGGTAGCCCGGAAACACGATAGGGAGATGGCCGAGATGGCCTTGGTTATATGATATTTGGGGGCTGCTCATAAATCCGTAGTCTCCAGATGGATCTGCTTCAATCTCCTGAAGCTCCTGCCTTGAATTGCAGGGTTGAGTTTCGACGCGGTAAAGCATTGGAGGTTGAGTATTGGAAATTGGGTACAAACCAGGCATTACTGAGTGAATAAAGAACACAGGAAAGGCATATAGAGACGGAGAGCCGGAGCCGTATTGGATAAATGAAGTTTCAGGCGGGATTGACCTTTTACAAACCCTCGTATTTAGCGAAAACTGAAATGGTGATTGCTGGGAACTTGGGCAAAGCTCCTCTAGTTATTTAGCCAAAAACTTGCCTAATTTGACTTCGTTGACAACGCAGTAAGGTTGGGAGAAGACGTTTTTTTTGGGGGGGGGGACAGGGGGAGGGTGCCATAGGCGTTGTTAACTCACTTGCTACCGCTTCTTTGCTCCCGTCTTGGGTCTGCAGACGGACCGGTTGTTATCGTTTGCCCATTAAAAACGGTCGAAAGTAGCACACAGGGGGCTCGATCTAATTGGTCTCAATCAACTTCACTTCTTTAACTCCGATCGCCCCATCCTACAGACTCCCTATTCCTAGCGAAAGGCAAACATGAAGCCGCAACCAGTCGCTTATTGGTCCCCAATACCAAGGGCTTTTTATGCTCAAAGCAAGAGGGATATGAATAATTGACCGAGATTTCTGAAGTTCCCAGTGGGTATTTCTGGGACACTTAAGGTTTGGTGATAGACTAGGTCGCAGGCGCCTGCTTGATCACCAAGTCCTCCCGGCTGTAAGCAGCGGTACACCTGAGCACTGCTTTTGTTCTTATCATACAAGAGTAGCGACAAATTACGTCTGGGAACAATTTCCTCTACTGAAGAACCCCGACTGCCGAACCCTCGCTGGAAACCTAGGCCCCATCGTATGCGATTCCTTGGGCCGAATGGGGAAATCGTACTGATAGGCGCGTAAATAGGTGGCTAAAAGTTTATAAAAAGAGTTACGGATTTTTCCCTCCTAGCCTTTATGGGTTGTCTGCTCATTGCCTAAGCCTTGGGCTGTCCTTCGATTTGACCGTCAGTCACAATTTATCACCAACTCTTGGCAAATCATGCTCTACCCAGTGGTGCTTCATTTTCGATGCAAGTGCTAAGGGGAGAAAATTGAGATTTTTAGTGAACAAGTATAGCAGATTTGCCTAGAGCAGAAAGAGCCATATCTAGAACCGGGAGGATGGGAGAAAGTAGGGAATTCTAGGAAAGGCATGAAAAAAGGGGAGAGGAATAAGATGATTTACGGGGCATGCTTGTTTACAAAACACTATATACCTAAAGATATAATAGTATGAGATGAGAAGGACGACAGATCAGATTTGAATTTGGACTTGGGTGGGCAAAGGTGGAGTTGCTACCCTTCACATGGGACTAAATGTAAGCCTCTCTTTGTCGCCGTTTGTGCCGACATCTAAACGTATTCACCAACCATAATCGTTTGGCCATCCAAAGGCGCGTTTAGCTACGACACGGTATACCTATCGAAGACCGATATTCTTAGAGACAAAGAGTCCAGGTCGTGTTGCGTGGCAGGCGCAATACCTACTCAAATGATAATAACACCGGATCGTGTTTACGCTCTCGACACATACAGTACCCTTTTCCAACTCTCTTCGCCACTGCCAATCCAGGCTCCTTTCGAAAACTCCCGTTGAACCAGTAGGGGGAAAGGGACGAGTGAGGTGAAAAAAAATTCTATGGCCGAGAGTGCCGTTTAAAACAGTGCTTTTTCTTTTCTTTTTTTTTTTGCACAACACTACACTACCGTCCTTGCAGACGAGACATGCATTAATTCTCTTACACCACTGTTTTCCCCCCAGACTTGATAGCTCTCTTGCTCACCAATTACTCGCCACGACATCACTAGTCCTTCTACACGTCGCTCTTTGATTGAATTGTTGTGGCATTAAAGGTGCTGTAAGAACCCGCACTTCGCTATCGGGCGCTCCAGTTACTCAAGTACAGTCAGCGCATCCTTCCAGATACTATATTTCAAGCAGAAGACAGGATGTGCAAGAGGAGGGAACACAATATTACACAAATTAGCCTGTGAGAATCACACAATTTACTTTCTTTTTTCTCATCTTTTAAGGAACAGACAGCTACTCAAGAATGAAGATATCGATTCGAACAGCGAAAAAACCCAGTTCCTGTAAATACTCTAAGTACCAGCAACAAGCAAGTCTTCCCAACCTACTACTTCCAGGGCCACTCAAATAGAAGAGAAATGTGCTAGGACGTTGGGGCTGCCTCTCCTAGTAAGGCGCCTCGTATTCCTTTTTTTTTGTCTCAACTAGGGCTGAGTTTGCGGTCTTTTCCCTCGCATAGCTGAGAAGGGAAATTCCAACGTCCTAGCACATTTCTCTTCTGTTTGAGTTTTTACGGTATGCTAACCCACTAGTTTCGACCCCGAGCCTACCTATTCGAAATAGCAGTGGGGCCATCATGCAGGTATTTTAATGAGAATGCCACAATACCATGCTACATGAATACCCCTCCCCGTAAAGCAGCCCAAAATCACTGCCTGGCGATTCATAACGTCTCGGGATGATTGGAGCGTAAATTTTGATATCTTGGCGCCAAGTCATCGGGATACTTTATGAAATGGCAAATACCGGTACTTTGGCTGACGGAGATAATGGTTCGCAAGAGGATTTATGATGTTCGAGCACAGTGCTGTGCTCATGCCAAGAAATAAAGTTAGACGCCTAGGGGGAACCATACCTGTACTGTAGGATGAGAGCTGAAAGAAAATTCGGGGCTTGACTTCAGGGAGTGCTTCCCAAGGGGAAATCTCCAACATAAATGTAGGCTACCCCCTATAGGAAAGAGGGGCTAGTGGCCTAATCGGACAGGTAAGCGAGGCGGAGTGCGGGGGCGGGCCGCAACCGAACCAAGTGGTGTCACACTAGCGCACGGGTGCCCTCCCTGCCGCCTGTACAGCACGCGAGAGGGAACACATGGTCACGTGCTATGGATCTCGACCAGCCAGTCGAGTGATGATGTGTGATGATGTGTGATGATGTGTGATGGTTCAGTCAGAGTGACCCAGAAGACTACGATCTCTCCAGCTTAGCCGAAGGTGGCAGGTTGTGGCCACGAAAATTGCGGATGGGTTTCTACACGACTCTGCGATTGTGCAAGGCCGACCATATTTTCCTGTGCCTTAGCCTAGAAGGAGGCTATGATGCCGATCTGCTCTATTAGAGCACCCCCTTGGCTCTACGGAACTCCTTCGGTTGTTTCCTACTTCTCTTGATTTGGCAGCTTATTCCATAGGGGGATGTGTTTCAAACTTTGTGTGGCCTATTCGATCGAGGTCTAACGCCTAGTGCGGAGTACTCATGCTTCACGTTTCTAATGTTCGCAATTCAAGTAAAGGATGCGAACCTGAAAGGTATTACTCTATTCATAACACGTGAGATGGTAGATCTTGTTTTAGTAATACTGAGGCTTTCCTTTGACCAAGGAAACAAAATATTGAATGTTCCTGAGTCTATATAGTATGGTCTTGCTGTCAAGGGGAAAATTGTTGTGGGGTTAGCGTTTCACCTCACACCACCAATAACACATATAAGTCACCGCACTTCCTCAACCAGGCTAAAGGCATCGCGCCGTAGAGTAATATGCCTTGGCCCAGACTTTGTGTAGGTCTTACCTCTATGTTTCAGTTTTACCAAAGATGCACAGCATATCTTGAATTTAATCATGAGGTCTCACTCGTAAGGGTCTTGAAAGGAGCCTGGGTCCCCTTGCCATTTAAAAGCCACACCTCGACAGCAGCGAATAGATCAACACAATAGCTGCAGCCAAAGGAAGAAGAGAAAATCTACGACACAATTTTGCAGTATTTATCATCACCGAACAAAAAGGGAAATCGGATTCATAACACAACAGAAAGGAGTGGCCTGTCATAGAAAATGTGCAAGCAAATAAAAACGAAACATTCCTGCGGTCACTCAACCAGCACGACCAAGTATTGTGACGAAAATCCTTCTCCTTCCAAAAGCCTCCGCCCCCGGCCCACCTCTGGTTCTTCTGGATTCTCAACATCATCGTGGGGAAGTTCATTTTTCATTATACCTACCCACCCAGTCTCACCGACGCACAAAACAAGCCACGAAAATCAGAACTCGACTCTAATCTGCAGTGACTGCGAGCGCGAATTTCTTAGGACCCATCTCACAGCACTCAGGAAGGAAGTGGACCAACTCGGCATCCGGCGGAACGCCAAAGATGATGTTACAGTTTTTAGAGGGGAAAGAATCACTAGAACCGCGCCACAAGCGGAGAGGGGATGCGTACTTACCAGGCGCGGAATCGACGAAGGAAAGCCACTTTCCTTTCCACCTTATTCGACTGGTTCGGCCCCGCAGTCGAGACCGGGAAGCTGGGGGGTGCTTTGGGATTTAGGCCAAGTGTTTGACCAGGAGGAGAGGTTTAGAAAGCAGTAAACTGCCTCTCGGGGGGAAACAATTTAGGGTTGGGTGAGTTATAACTTAGTTGCTGCAATGCGGTTAGGAGGTGTTTGAGTGGTTTGGGGAAGGTTGGTAGACTGTAATGATTGAAGGAGGCTGGATAGGTTGGAAGGAAGGTTTATGAGGGAGACAGACCTTTGAGCGTTCTAGAGGTGGGCCCTTTTTTATGCAGCGTAAGGGTGGAGGAAGGGTTAGTATCATAGGTGACCAATTTTTTATTTTCCTTAATAAGTGGGCGGGTGAGCTCTCTTAAGTAGTATCGACTAAACTAATAACTAGTGAGTTGGAGAGGTTGATGACAAATGGTACTATTTTAACGATCGGCATAAATAGATCATAGTTGTTTCGCACCTACTGATAAGTTTAATTATAGAGCTTTAGCACGAGATCCTCTTCCATAATATCAAAAGGTTAAGTAGTTAGGTAAAACTAAGCCGCAAAGCTGGATCTAGTTGATTTGACCGGTTATATAGAAGACGCAAACTAACTTTAACGTGGGATGAGAGACAACCTATGTGGAGATTTTGAGATAATGTAGGGATAGCCCGGCCCAGTTAAACTCAGACAGCCCTCCATATTTTTTTAGTAGAGCAGATATTGGTGAAGATAATGGCTCACTAGGAACACTTGAAAAGGTCGTGAATGGGCGAAAAAAATGCGCCACATACGGCATGGGTGTTTTAAGATCGCATCAATACAGGAGGAGCAAGGCTAGTATTATCAAAGTTAAATAGGTATTGAAGCTGGAATAGTTTAAAGAGAAATAATGAAGATTAAGCACAACCGCATAATTCCCTCGGTCTTATTGCTTTGGCCAGTCGCTCAGCCATGTTCCTCCCATCTCCGATCTTATTAGCCCTGTAGAATAGGATGGTTGATACAATGTCCGACAATCTCCACACTATCGCAATTCCCATCTCATAGATCCTTGCCGCTCTTACCACTACTACCACTACTACCACTAACACCCGCGTCACTATAATACCCTAAACTTCACCACTACCCTCTGATCCTTTTCATTTTCATTTTCAAGAAGCACTCCTGTCGTTACCAGTTGAGGTCACACATCCATTGTGTGGGGCAAAGGTGGTCAACTATTTTTTGCTCCCTTGGTCCGTGACTGCCCGGCCACTATGCCCAAACCGGGTTGTCTGGGGGGACTCTCCCTTTTCCCCCCCCAGGCACTCTTGGAGTAAGTAGTGTGTATGCGCAAGTCCCAACAAGAAAGTAACCGGACACTAGTAGAAATATTTTTTCTACTACAGGTTTCTAGTAGGCGTCTTGGGCTGTTGTAGTATTGGCTAGGGTGGGAGATGGGTCAGGTTACAATGCTGCTATTGCCGTTGCAAGCATACCATAATCTTGCTTAGTTGCTGCAGATCTAATTCTGGCATTGTCCGGTAACTTTCTTGTCGCTACTGCCGGCATACTCGAGTACTTGCACAGTGCAGCTCGATCAAATTTTCATACCGGACCAGACACTATTAGTCGCTACGTTAGGTAAACACCAACCCATCTATTTTCCCTACACGCCTCCAACCGTCTAGCCTTCCTCGACGCTCGGCTCCGTCTCCAGCTAGACGGCCGTCTACAGGCAAACGGACGCTTAGTGGTGAAAATGAGTTTCATAGTTAATTTGGGGCAGACTTTGGTAGAGGTCAAGGGCGGAGATTTTGTGATGTCTCCCACTTGGCACCATACCGGTAACCTGTAAGTTAAGGGCTTCTTAGCCTATCCTAACTATTTGGCGTTGGGATGCTTGGCTAATCCCCGTGGCGGCATCCTCACCCGGCAACCGATCGACAAGACCACCACATGTTCTCCAACCCTAACCACAACAACTACCGCGAAGCTCCACGACCCCCGCATACCAGCAGCACTGTGAGCATTGCTCACCCATCTACCCTGAATTGCCGATATCGCCGGGGCCAGAAACGCCATCGGGCATCAGCATAGTTGGGCGGAAAATTCATCCTCACCCCTCTTTAAAAAGCAGAAAAAACGGTAACAAACAAACCCACGCACCTTCCTCACATCACCCCGCAGACACCCTCCTCTTCCCTCCTCCTCCCGTCTACCTTACAATAATGGAAGAAAGGAAAGGCCGCAAAAAAAAAGTCCTCCTAATGGGCAAATCTGGCTCCGGTAAATCCTCCATGCGGAGCATCGTATTTAGTAACTACGTTGCCAAGGACACCCGCCGCCTGGGGGCTACAATCGACGTCGAGCACTCACACGTCCGATTCCTCGGCAACCTGACGCTAAACCTCTGGGACTGCGGTGGCCAAGATGCCTTCATGGAAAACTACCTTGCCACTCAGCGCGACCATATATTCCGCAATGTCGAAGTCCTAATATACGTATTCGACATTGAATCCCGCGAGTTCGATCGAGACTTGATTACGTATTCATCGTGCATTGAGGCGTTGAGGGACAATTCGAGTAATGCTAGGATATTCTGCCTGGTACATAAGATGGACCTTGTACAGACAGAGTTGCGAGAGAGGCTATTCAATGAGCGTCGCGATGTCCTTGTGTCTAGGAGTCTAGGACTAGCGATTACCTGTTTCCAAACGAGTATCTGGGACGAAACACTCTACAAAGCTTGGGCTGGCATAGTCTACACCCTCATCCCGAATCTCCCGCAGTTGGAAACGCACCTCCACCGCTTCGCCTCTATCGCCGATGCAGAGGAAGTGATCCTCTTCGAGCGCACGACATTCCTGGTAATCTCGCATGTCACCCGCGCGCCAACTCCCAACCCTTATCCCGACAGGTTCGAAAAGATATCGAATATCGTCAAGCAGTTTAAGCAGAGCTGTTCTAAGATGGCGAGTAATTTTACTGCGTTTGAACTTAGAGCCGCTGGATTCTCGGCGTTTATCGACGTGCTTACACCGAATACATATATTCTTGTGGTTATGCCGGCAGGTGCCGCGGAGAGCGCGACAACTCTGATGAATATTGCGGTTGCGAGGAAGCATTTTGAGAAGTTGGAGAGAGATAGTAGCGTTAGAGGGGCTGAGAGAGGGGGTGGAGGAAGCCCAGGGGAGAAGGGAGGCGCAGGGGAGAAGGATGGGATTATTGGAAATTGATATGACCTTACTAGGGTGGGTTATGGGTTTCTTTATTCTCCGCTTTCGTTGGATTTGATTTGAATTACTTTACCGGATTTGCCTTGAACGTACGAACGAAGGGGTGAAAGGGACGGGGGAGTCACTTTATTACTTTTTTTTTCTGTATAGGGGATTTACTTCTTTTCTTCTTGCTTTGTTCTCTTCTTCCTTTTAACCTTGCATCGTGATTTACCGAATTTTATGATTGCCACTGTGAATTTGAGCGGGGCGAAATTGTAAGATAGCGAGTGGGTGAGCGAGTAGGGAACAGATATATTACCGGAACCAAAGTATATGATAATTCATTTTCACCACAGTTGTCATGTCACAGTGACCATACGACATTACCAGTCGTGATCGTGCAGCATTGTTGTCTCCTCCCCCACTAGAAGCACAAAATGTAAACCCCGTGCGAGCAATAGAAACCTGACATCAAAGAAAAGTACACTACTGTATACCAGAGAGTATATATAGCATTCAAGATTTGCAGTTGCTTTTTCCCCCAAATCAAAGGAAGCAAATCAACTTTTTTAAAAAAATAAAAATAAAAAAATTCTTGTTTGATTTTTGTTCTGCTACCCCGCCGATCGCAGTCCTCACCCTTAGGGGTAAGGTCTAGAGTCGGATGCTACCACCTCGCAGCAGGTCTGATTTGCGCTACCGCCCCACTATGGAAGGCTTAAGGTCTTCAGTCTCCCAGTTCCTGTAGGGCAGGATTCTTTAAGTCTCCTACCCCACGTGACGGATGGTTCGATAATAACTCAATTTGAGGGGGATCGAACTCCTGGGCTCCTGCTAATTGCACAGGAGGGTTAATTGTTTCTTGACATGTTAACCACTGCGCCAGCTAGGTATTTTCACACCATATCATCGCAGGAACTAATACTTATCCTGTTGGCTTCGAAATTTCCCCCTGAAGTTGAGGATAGCGATGTCACAACATTTATGATATTAGATATCCAACGCATTGCAGGGATAGAGACATCCTTAAAAGGAGGAAAATTGTAGGCACCACTAATAGCCAATAGTAGGGTCCCTTCGTGTAGAAAGCGACAATCATAGCCGGAATAGGCGTAGTAAGAAAAAAGGTAGGTTTGGCTGTACGAAAGGCAGGATTTGGAGAGAGTTGCAGCTTACAGGAGCACTGTACAGCTGAAGAACATCCGGCATGCCAAGATCGATAAGTGTATTCCAGGTAAGCACAATGATGCCAAATTTATAACTTATTATAATTTTGTGCAGGGGATTGCGTTCGACTATCAAGTCCGGTGCTATAAGCGCTTCAGCTCTTATTACCAAGTCAAAGGCAGTAAACAGGATATACAGTTGCAGTGCTCACATCATAACACGTCTGACTGGACATGTAACCAAAACACCTTAGACAAAATGTGCAAAAGCCGCCCCCACGATCTTTTTTACAAACTGTAAGATCCCAAGGATATTCCCTCCAGAGTATTTAAGAAGCAGAAGGCATCCCTATCTCCACAGCCATAGAAGTACCCTCCCCAAAAGCACTCCCACTGGGAACTCCCACTAGCCATTACCAGCGCGCCTCGATTAACAAGGCCTTCAGTAGTCTCTACCAAACTATACCCCATATAGACATGCTTCGAAGACTAAGCCTCCTACACCACAGACCCAAGAATAGATCACCCAACACCCTCACCACCGCCCCAGGGTCTGCACAAAACTACGGCTAGCACAGGTCATACATGTGCGATGTGCTCGCCATGTCTATTACCCCCCCGGTCATGCACTAACTAAAGAACTTTCCACGATTGTTCCCTTCACAGATGGTCACTCGGCTAGCTTCCGCCATGCCCACAGGCAACCGATGGTCGATGCCGTAGCAATAGCCACAAGCTACACCCCGCGATGGATGGCCCTAGACTGAGACCCTAGACAGGTTTGTTAATGTGCTTTAACTTCGATTGCTCACTCGGAGGCGTACCGTACCATAGAACACGTTTTTTCGCTTGACCGGGGTACCTAACAACCCATACTGCAACTAACCATATCAACTAAAACCATAGAGTAAAAGCTCCTACAGTAATTATTATGCTTTATATATATATATATATTATAATATTATAATAATAACAAAAGACTCCCAAAACATTATATAGCATCTCATAGATATCATACATGAATCGTACATTACACGCACACAAACGCCGTCCAACCATGCCATACCAGGGGATATATATATATATGTATGTGTATGTATAATCAACCGCCCAACTCAACTTAAAAATTGTCTACTCCCCAGCAATTAACTTTCCCAAGATCAAACTCTGAATAACCCACTCGTCATCGACAACCCTAACGTTTCTTCCGGCGCGAAGTAGTAACTTCTCGGCACGCTTCCTTTCTTTCGCATCGACATATACAAACCCGCACCTCCTGCTATCCCCCGCTTCCTCTTCCTGCACCTCCGTCTCCGCTTTATCGAGCTCACCTTCCTGTTTCCGGGAGAGTGCATCAAGAGCAGCTTCCACGGTCTGCACGGCAAAGACTTTTCCCGCACCCATAGCGTACGCGAGGAATAAATACGGCTTCTACATGACGTCACACAATCTGTCAGCACTCACATATCTTCAAACGAGAGAAAGAACGAAAGAGGAGAATAGATAAAAGAGGGAATACAAACCCACCGCCCAGCCCCCGCACCCCCCT
>QOVD01002772.1:0-19738 GCA_003521225.1 Tuber microsphaerosporum | reverse complement strand
GTAGCGAGTCATGTGTGAAATCCATCAGCTGACTTCTAATAAGTCAACTGCGCAACATGTCTAAATCAATCATAATCAAAATAACAAGTCATGTGCGCAACTCGCGTCACATGAGTAAAACCCATGACTCGTAATGTGAGTCATGTGCGAAAGTCATACATCATATGACCACAATCGTGGTCATGTGAAAAACATCAATCAATAACATTATAACACTGACCTTGCAAGCGCGAGTCATGTGAAACAAAATCACAAACCCACGACTCATAATCCCGAGTCATGTGAAACCCTGTTCCTCGCTTAGTCAGGTTTGTGACACATTAGCAGCTTTTGCCAATCAGAAACCCTGGTGGTCCGCGTTTTTCACGATAGCTTCATATCTTTGCTACAAGCTATGAGCGCTGTTTTCAGCAGGGGGCTGGTGTAGTATACAAGGCTTAGGAGACTACTTCCAGCAGTGGGCTAGTAAGTTATTAATGGCTTAGGCAGATCTTGAACATTTTTTCAATAGCTTCTTTCTTAGTCAGGGAAATCCTGGTCAGGTTAAATAGTGGTGAAAGGCTTTGATCGCTATGCGAATTTACCACATTATGAAGATGAATTAAACTCTGTTGTCTTTTGGACTTTGTGGAAAAATATTCAGTCAGGTTGAATAGGATAAGTTTCTACATCATTCTTTTGGTCAAGTTCCACTGCGAGGGCTACAGTTGGGGTAGCAAAGGATAGTTGAGGGGGCCTTTAGTACGGTCAGTTTCCTCTCAAAGGTTGGATGAGAGCGGGTGGTGGGTGGTGTGGCAGGGGTGGCTTAGTCCGGTCTGACTCAAGAGCTAAAGATAGTGTATAACGACCCTTGCGAAAGGTAGCTACAAGTGACCACCTTACATGCCCAACAGGTATACCTAAGGGTAACCACGATAGAGAGGGTCCCGTATACTAAGTATACCAAGTAGACTAGGATTAGTACCTAGAAGTCTACAAAGCGAACTTTAGCAGCAGCTTGCCCAAGGGCAAGAAAGGGGAACCCAAGTAGCGAAAGTAACCTTGTTAGACAGTGTAACCTTTCGGAGGGATTATTCTACGGAACTCAAGTAAACAATGAGAAGGTTAGACGGGGCTCCGCGGACACTGTACAGGAGGTCGCGCGGACTTCAAACAGGATTTTACCAATGACAGGGTAAGGTTACCCTACTTTGGAAATCATGTTACCCTACCTTTGGGTCCCAGTTGCCCTATCTTGAGATCCTGTTACTTTTACTGGATCGGCGGGACCATACCGGGACTTTGAAAGAATTGCCCAAATGGAGTCCAGGATTTGATGTTACTGGTGCCGCTGGTACCTTAAGCATACCGGACCTTTGTATGGTTACAGAAGGGGTTATGACCAGTTGGTAACTCGACTCGAGTATTCAACACCCACCTCTGGCCCGGATCTTAGGACTGTACGCACATGGCAAACAAATAGGTAGCTGAGAAACTAGATAGACAATGGGAGGATTAGAGGATGTCTGACAACAGCGTACACGTCGTCGCTGTCCAACCGACCGGAAGCTGTTGGCAGGATATATAGCGGGAGTGTGGGTGACCGCCAAAAGGCAAGTCACCTACTTTGATGCAATTTGACATGTGATAGTTATAGAGGATCTCGTACTAGCCCGTGGGTAGTAAGAGAACTCACCACAAGGTCTATCGGGAGTTTCAGGGACAATTATAATTGCTTCCGTGACTGACCCCATAGTACGTCTGCGTCCAACCTAAGTAGTGTACCTTAGTTGAGAGAAGTAATTGGACTCTAGAGGTATTAGTCTAGGCACCGTAAAGATATAAAATATTGGATTGGTTCCGGGTAGCGCCCGTGGAAGCCAACACAATAATGCATCTCACAGGGGGAGCTGAGTAGTTAATCAAATATAGTATGTGCATAATGGAGAGACAAATCACTATTGTAACGATCCTTCCATCCGGGTGATACTTGCAGGAGGTAACAACTCCGAGATTCGCGTACACTACTTTGATAGCCATACACTCTTGCTCCTATCGTGTAGTTGAGAACTCGCTAAGAGACACTTCACTTTATTCGCCGTGAATCGTGATAGTAAAGATAACTTGAATTGATAGTACAAGAAAGTAGTTATATGGTTGTGTGAGGAACTAACTACCCTTCGGCGACATCCTCCTTACATAGGCCTTCCTCCCACAACCCTAACCTTGCTGACTCATACCATTGAGTCACCCAACCTCATGACTCGTAGCGAGTCATGTGCGAAATCCTTCAGCTGAATTCTAACAAGTCAACTGCTCAATATACCTAAACCAATCATAATCCAAATAACAAGTCTTATGCGCAACTCCGATCACATGAGTGAAACCCATGACTTGTAACTTGGGTCATGTGCGAAACTCATAAATCATATGACCACAATCGTAGTCATCTGAAAAACATTAACCAATAACATTATAACGTTGACATCATAAGTGTGAGTCATGTAAACAAATAACAAACCTATGTCTCATAACTATGAGTTATGTGAAACCATATTCCTCGCTTAGTCAGGTTTGTGACATTAGCTTCCTTCCCCGCTAGCATAGGTCCCTCGATGCTTAATCCTCGAATTGCAGCAACCTTTCTCCCATATGTTTCATATGCCACCTCAAATGTTTGTTGCTGTCTTCTTCGTTCCTCCACGCCGACTTCATCATCCTCAACATGTTTCGCCCCACCTCGAGTGATCCCATTTGGTCCGCCATTGTTTTTGCTGGTTGCGGATTGTTTTGTCTTGTATTTGTACCATGTCCTCGAGGTGTGCGCTTCGTTGTGTGAGGCCCTCGATTTGCCTATGCAGGATGTCGGCGTCGGGGATGGTTCCTTCTCGTTCCCTTCTCTCTTCCTCCTGTTTCTCGCCCCTCTCTATCTCCAGCCAGTTCCTCACGGCTTCTCTCCTATTTCTTGTACCCTGAACCTTTCTGCTCAGCGGGTCCTGAGCTCCCCTTGGTCTGGGATAATACCCCGCGTTGATTTTGTCGTTTTTATGAACTTCACAATTGTCCTTACAGGATGTGTCCAATGTGTAAATTCAGGTGTGTGACCTTTGTTTTGGTCTAGTGAGAGGAGGAGGTGGAGGAGGTGCTTGTGCCGATTCGTACGGCATTGAATATGGTGTCGTCAAGTCGACACTGTGTCTTCGAGGTTCTTTGGTAAACCAATTCCCAATCATTTCGCTGATGGGGATCGAGCATTCGTCATCAATACAGCCCGTCCATGATAGGCTGAGATGCTTGTTCTTTTCTATATTCCGCTTTGCTTTGAGCTGGTTTGCATCCACCGGCGATTCTGGTGGTCGAGAATATGGAGGGCTAGTAGGCGGAACTGGGCCGAAGCTGCGATTGCCATAATCGCCCCATCCTTCTTCGGCCTTGGGTGGTGTGGCGGTCAGTTGCGTGGGTGTCACCTCTACCCCTTCTTTGTTTTCCTCGGTAGCAGGAGTGGAATCGTTGAACTGCGAGCTCAGCATTTTCGAAGTTTTCCGCGGGTTACCAGGTCTTGTTGTGATCTAGTCAATATCCTGTCCACTTGGCTCAGTATTGCAAGTGAGTGCGATGTACTCGACAGTCGATAATGTCTTCGAGGTCATATTCATTTTCTCCGTCTATCTCAAAAGGTGGAGGAGGAGTTTGGATTTGTGAGTGGAATCTGTTGGCTTCGTAGGGTTCGAGAAGTAAGATGTGGAATATGTCGTGTATCTTCATTGAGGGTGGCAGAGCCAGCTTATAAGTGCTGTTGCCAAGCTTTGTCACTATCTTGAATAGACCTATTGTCTTGGAATCCAGTTTATTCGATGGTCTTGTTCTCTTGATGTTGCGTGGCAACAACCAGACTTTGTCTCCTGATTTGAGATTCTGATAGGGGTTTCGGTGCTGATTGTAATATTCTTTTCGTCGTAATTGTACTGCCAGCATCTTGCTTCATAGTGTGTCGTGCAATTCCCTAATGTCTTCCGTCGATATCGCTTTCGTCTGTATCAGATGACCGATGGTTTCGTATTCGGGGTTGATTCCGTAATTTGCATAAAATGGTGTCGTTTTGATCATTTCCTGATATCCATTGTTGTATGCAAATTCAGCTAGTGATAATTCCTCATACCAATCGTCCTGTTGGTAATTGATGTATGCTCGGAGGTATTGTTCCAATATGCTATTGGTCCGTTCCATCTGTCTATCTGTCAGCAGATGAAATGCTGTGCTGAGTCGTCGTTCAATTCCCATTTTCATTGTGATGTCCTTCCACATTTTTGATGTTAATAATATTCCTCGATCCATGATGATATCTCATGGAATTCTGTGTAGTCGAATTATTTCCCTCAGAAATAGATTTGTGAACTGGAGTGCGTCTAAATCCTTTCAACATGGTATGAAGTGACTCATTTTGGTCAGGCAGTCGATGACTACCAAAATGGTGTCATAATCGTTCGATATCGGCTGGTCCGTAATGAAATCCATTGCTATCGACTTCCATGGTCCATCAGGTGCCTCGTTTGGTTGTAGTAATCCGTAGGGTGCATGTCGGACCACCTTCTTCCGCTGACATGTGTCGCAATTCTTGATGTATCATTTGATCGTTTCCCTCATATTTGGCCAATAATATTGGCGGCATATGAGTTTGGTAGTTTTCGCCGTTCCTCCGTGACCTGCCTGCGTGACATCATGGTGGTTGTAGATAAAGGCGGTCCTGAGCCCTTTATTGTCTGGTATCCATATCTTTCCTTGGTACCAGAGGTGTTCGTCCTTCCATTGGCATAGCCCGAGTGCTATCCCTTTCATTTCCTTTTCTCCTTTGTCCAACTCATTCCTCATTTGTCGGATGTATCCGTCCTTCTTGCTTTCTTGTCGTATTTTTCCTTCGTCCATATCCTGGAATTCCACCAGTTCCAATTCGTTGATTTGCTCTCAATACTGTTTCTTCGGAAGTTGTATTTGACAGGTGTTGATAAGCCTTGGATCTCCTGCCGTCGGTAGGTCTCCAGCTCTTCAGGTGAGTGCGTCTGCTTTCCTGTTTTCCTTTCCTGGTTGGTAATATATCTTGAAGTCGAACTGACGTATTTGTAGTTCCAATATTTTCTGTAGGTCGCTCACATTCTTCGAGGTCATGAAGGTAACCAAGTTCTTATAGTCTGTCATATCTCGGACTTGGTGTCGACATCCATTGACGTAAAGCCTCACTTCCTCTAGAGCTTGTATCACACCCAATAGTTCCTTATCGTGAATGTCGTAATTGATTTCAGCGTCCTTCATTGTTTTTGATCGAAAGGCTACCGGCCTCCATCTCCCATCCTGTCCTTGTTGTGACAGTATTCCAGACCAGACGTATTTCGATGCTTGTGTTTCAATCATTGTTGGTATGTCGGGGTTGTAATGGACGAACACGGGTGCCGTGGTGAGTTTCTTCTCCAGTTCTTTGAATGCTGCTTGTTCCTTGTCTCCCTATTTCCATTTCACAACTTTTTCGCTGAGCCGATAAAGGGGTTTGGATGTTCTGCTGAACCCTTCTATAAAACGCCGATAAAATTTGCAGAAGCCAAGGAAGCACTGGACTTCCTTCATTTGGGTTGGCGCCGTCCATTCCCATATGGAGCTTGTTTTGACAGGGTCTGTCTTGATGCCGTCCTCATTGAATATGAATCCTAGATATTCCACTTCCTTTTTGTGGAATTCGCATTTTGAAGGCTTGAACTTCATTCCAGATTGGTATATGTCCGCCAAGATATTGGCAACATCCTTTCGGTATTGTTCCAAGGTATCAGAGTATATTAGGACATCGTCCAGATATACTATATGGCAGATATCAATATATCTCCTGACCGTATTGTTGATCCACCTCTGGAACGCCACTGGTGCATAGGTTAGCCCAAAGGGCATAATCAAGTATTCGTATATTCCCAATTTGCTTGAGAACGTTGTTTTCCATTTATCGCCTTCCTTGATTCTAATGTTGTGGTAGGCGTCCTTGATGTTGAGTTTTGTAAAGTATTTGGGGGTGTTGAGTCGGTCCAATGCCTCGCTGGTAAGCGGCAGTGGGTATCGGTCCTTCTTTATGACTTTGTTAAGTCCTTGGTAATCCACACACAGCCGAAGCTTTCCTTTTTTCTTTTTGAAGAACAGAATAGGTGACACTGATTCTGTCCATACTTCTGGTATCTATCCTCTCCCTACGTTTTGATTAATATACCGTCGTAGTTCGTCCAGTTCGTCAGCGCATAAGGGATATATCTTCTTCGTTGGGACTTTTTCTCTGTCCTTCAAGTTGATTTCCAGGTCGACTCCTGGTCCGTGTGGCGGTATTCCAGTTTTTTCTTCTTTTTCATAGACGTCCATTAATTAATGGTATTCCTTAGGAACTATTTCCTCAAGTTCCCTCTGCTCATTGGCTTTCTTGTTCCGAATAGCCAATTCCGTGCTTAGATTGACTGCTTCAAGTCTCACCTCGTTTTTGATCCAGCTTCTTTTGAGGATACCGGTGGTCTCACCTCTCCGATAGAAGTGGCCGAATGCCTCAGGCTAGATTTCGCTTATCTTGATCCTTTCATCAGGGCAATGTCGGAGGGCTGTTCACAGAGGTCCTGAACGCCCCTGGTCCACCAAGGGGGGTAGTGGTCCCCGTGGTCCACCTGGTCCACTCCGATCCGCCCTGATCCAAATTATCAAAAGTTTACTGAAAATGTGGACCACGGTGGACCACAGGGCACCAGGGTGCACCACGGGGACCATAACCCCCATTGGTGGACCAGGAGGGCCGTATACATTTTGCTGATGTTGTTTTGGCGTACTAGCTCCTTTGCTAGTGTTTTCTTTGGTTTACGTACAGCCGAATCCGTGGTTGCTTCTCTCGGCTTCGTCCAGTGAATCTACCTCATATAGCTTCCCGTTGCTGATCTTTTCGATGATCAACTGTGCAATTCAATCTCCCTTTCGTACCGTGTATTTGGTAGTTCCTTGGTTGACCATTACTACCTTCAATTCACTCGTATAATTGGCATCTATAACTCCTGCATTGGGGCTGAGTCTGTGCTTGACTGGGAGACTGCTGCATGGAGCTATGCGTCCATAGGTGTTGTAAGGTAGTCCAATGGCTATTCCAGTTCCAATCGTTACCTGCCCCTGGACTGGTATGCTGACATCTTCGTTTGCATACAAGTCGCTTCCTGCTGCCTTAACCGATCCATTCGTAGGCATTCTTGCTTCTTTGGTCAATCGTTTGACCTTGACACGCTTGTCAATGCTGGCCTAGACTTCAGATAACTTGATGACCAAGTTTTTTTCCTGTGCTTCCGCTTCTGGTACAGCATACGCAACAGGTGGAGTGTTCAGACACCATGTTGTGCATTATTCGCTGTTGAAAGTAATCTTCTTACCGTTCCAATCCATACTCAATTTAGGCATTCGTAACTATGGCATTCCCAAGATGACCTCCTGGTTTTGCAAATTCCCCACTTGGAGGGTTGCTAATTCCCTTTGGCTATTGATGTCCATAGGTACTTTCACCACATGGGTGACTGGCCCCATACTGCTTGGCTTCCCGTCCGCCAGGTATATTTCTCTCGGGTTCTGAGCTTGTGTTGTCGTTATTCCGTCCTTTTCGCATATCCCCTTATCAATAAAATCTTCTGTTGCTCCCGAGTCGATTATTGCATTGATCGTAACTTTTTCCTTTTTTCCGTGAAGTCTGACCTTTACCATAATATCATCGTTTTCTTTTTCGTGTGTTTCCGTATAGTTGAGTGCTGCATAGTAGTTTGCCAAAATGATAGGTTTCCGTTCGGGTCTGTCCCTCAGACCATCTCTTACTGGGGACTTTCTTCGTTTCCAGACTCTTCGGGCTCTCGTTCCACTTCTATTTATCTGATCTTTGGTTTGACTGCCCATGGTGCTCGTCGTTGGGGTTGTCCGTTCTTTTTTGGACTCCTATAGTCTCGTCCATCTCTCACATTGTTGGAGTCCTTTGCTCGGTGATTTGGTTTTCCGCATTTGAGGCATTGTGGTTCTCTGAGTCTCCTTCTGAACTCGTTGTTGGGTAACCTCCATTGGGGTTGTCTTCGGGTTGCGTCGAGGTCCTTTGGGCTCCCCTTTGGTCGTTGATGGCTGGCCTGAATGTGCCATCCTGGTTCCTGCGTTCTTTGCCAGCGCGGCTTGATGTGCTTTTCTGTTGTATGCTGCTGACAAAGTTGATGCGGTTCTCCTTCCTGATAGCCCAGTTTGCGAGATCTTGGATGTCGTCTTTTTCGTAATTGTCCTGTCCCCACGTCTCTTGTAGGGTATGGTTGATTCCTTTGAGGGATATTCGATGCATTGGTTGGTCGTCGTAGTCAGCTTCATCTGCTGTTAACCGGAATTCATTCCAGTAGTCGTTATGTTTTGTTTTCCTTGAATCATGCCCTAAATCTTGTTTCTTGCTGCATTCTGCGCATCAACGTCGGCAAACTGTCTTCGAAGCGAGTCCAGAAATCGGCTCCCAGTGTCCCAGTCCTCGGTTTTTTTCCTTCAGCATATGGTGTAATCCATTTTGCGGCTTCACCTGTCAGTTGTGATTTTGCGTATATCACTTTCTCTCTGTCCGTGGTGATGCCCTTCGTATTATAGTACAGGTTGCATTGTGCTATAAATGTTCATAGTGACTCCGGTTCTCCTTTGAATTCGAGTGGTGGCTTGAGTTTCAGTCTCGAGGTCCCTTTGCCGCCTCAGGCCTGCTGTATGATTTGTGGTAGTTGATCTTCCGTGAATCCTGCCAGTTGGATCGCTGGCGCAGAGCCGCCTGCAGGGGGGTTACTTGGTCCACCCTATGCTGCTGGTACTGATGCTGACATTGTGTGTCTTCGTGTAATAGTTGGTGATGCTGTTCCTTCCGATCCTTCCCGGGATCCTGGTTCCGGTGATACTGGGCTTCCGGTCCTGGATGTTCGGACTGATTGTTGAAGAGCTTCTCCTAAAGTGTCTGTGTAGAATCCTGCTTCTGCTAGTGGGTATTCGGCTGGTTCCGACGTCTTGTCTGTCTGTTAGGTGCTCCGATGGGACGCAATCAAATGTAACGATCCTTCCCTCCGGGCGATACTTGCAGCACGTAACAACTCCCAGATTCTCGTACACTACTTTGATAGCCGAACACTCTTGCTCCTATCGTGTAGTTGAGAACTCACAAAGAGACACTTCTCTTTATTCACCGGGAATCGTGATTGTAAAGATAACTTGAATTGATAGGATAAGAAAGTACTTCGATGGTTGCGTGAGGAACTAACTACCCTTCATTTTTTCTTTTTTTTTCCTTCATATATTCGTTGTTTTAAGGTACAAGAAATGACATGCATCGTCAGATATGGCCAAAACAAAACCCACAAACACAAAACAAAATAATCTAAAACAAAACCATAAAACCAAACTATTCCTCCGGTGCGTACAAATATGTGCCCTTCTGAAAATATTTTAACACAAACAACGCATAGCAACCAAGTACATTTCCAAGCGCAAAACAAGAATACGTTCAAGAAAAACAAACAAAAATCTTTCCAGGTTAAGGTAGAATGGGGGCGTTGCAGATCATCAATGTCCTGGTTCTGTGGTTGGAGATGCCTTCCAGTAGGTTGGCAGCTGGGAATCGTTGGGTGCGAGGGCCTCGCCTCTCGGGGGCCGGCGGGGTAGCGGTAGAGGGCGCTGCTGGGGGGCGCACAAGACTAACTACCCTTCAGCCACAGCCGCCTTATATAGGCGTTCCTCCCACAACCCTAACCCTGATGACTCATACCCTTGAGTCACACCAGCTCATGACTCGTAGCGAGTCATGTGCGAAATCCTTCAGCTGACTTCTAACAAGTCAACTGCGCAATATACCTAAACCAATCATATTCCAAATAAGAAGTCATATGCGCAACTCGCGTCCCATGAGTGAAACCCATGACTCGTAACTTGAGTCATGTGCGAAACTCATAAATCATATGACCACAATCGTAGTCATGTAAAAAATATTAACCAATAACCTTATAACGATAACATCGCAAGTGCGAGTCATGTAAAACAAATCACAAACCTATGACTCATAATCATGAGTCCTGTGAAACCATATTCCTCGCTTAGGCAGGTTTGTGACAACTATCAGGCTTGTATAAAGACGATAATGCGGATGGGCCCACGTGTCTGACCGACATATAGTCCGGGCGTTGACAATACAGTTCGCCACTGGGATGTCGTCGCTTGTAAGTTGTTTTCTCTCAAACTTTGTATTGGAGATACATTGCAGAAACCACTTCCAGTTCGTGGGCTTAAACTATGTCTGAGCTATCCTACATCTCCAAAGGTTTATTCTGCCGAAGAGTGTGTCTTGGATAATCCTGAGCTGAGCAGGATGCTTCTGAGAGGTCTGGGTAGTGATGTGGTGTTACTTGGCTCTATATCTATATCTACTACGTTCAAGTGAAGTACACCCTTCCCTGAGCACCATCTATTCTCAAAAAAGAACTTGAATTGAGTAAAGCTTTCCGGCTTACTGATATTAAGTTTTACCGTTTGATTCTTTTATTTTAAACTTCACGTTTATCTTTATTCTACTTTGAGACTTTGGTGCGGTCGCAACCATAGGATCCATCTTCCTAGAGGGTGCCCCTGTTACACAGTGGCTGATGCTGTGGCTAACCCTAGTAAGGCAAAGAGACCCCAAGGCTATAGCAGGAAAGTGTGAGGTGGGGCCAGCCACGTCTAAGTAAAATGATTTGAGTATGGAAGTGTTTAGAGAGGTAGATATCAGATTGGGAAAGGGCGATGTCACTCATTGCAAGTGGCATAACCCCTGGTGCCAAACCTGGGGGTGGTAGTTTAGGTTTAAAATAGTTTTGGGAAGCGGGCAGCGGCTATCGAGATGGTATCTGTCAGAGATGGTAAGTGTTTTAGGGTGAAGGTGGTTTATTTCTCTAAGTGAGACCTTCGTTGGATTATAGCTAGATGCATTTCAAGTCCGTGAGTAAGGCAAGTGGGGAAGTGGCCTGGTCATAGGGGTCCAAGGCAAGTTTGCACCTCTATCTGGTAAGTTGGTAGCTTCACATGATGATTGCCTATGGTTGGCCGGTAGTGGTAATAATACGGCAGATGAGGCTGTACCCCCACAGGAAACTGTTTAGTTATTTGTTTAGGAGTTGTATAAACGAATATAAAAAGTTTAACGAAAGGAAAAAAAATGTTTTCTGAACAGTTAATTTAGCTTAACCCGCAAAATAAACCCTGTCCCATATGAAAACTCTTTTTTTGTTGCTTATTTTTTTTATCAACTTTTTAGTATTAGCACTGGCTACCTAAAACTACTGTCACTTCTCGCACTCTAAATACACTATGCGGCTTTCTATACCCAGCCTATCTATTGAGGGCACTTGCTTGTTCATGTCCTAAAACCCAAAACCGTGGCAGTAATCCCCCTCTTTCTAGAATAGACAACACATATAGTGTATCTACCCCTCTGAGCTGGCCACAATTAGCTATATCGGAAAGGTCCTGATCATTCAAACCCCTGGCATACAGCAACCACCACCTATAAACCATCATGGCTTCCCCACCCTAACTCACGATCAGCTTCATAGAGGCACTGTGCACGGAATGTACCAAGTCTGCCGAACCCATATCAGGGCGTCTAAACCACAACTCATCCTTTTCCAACTTCTCAACTAGCCTCCTCCGCTAATCTAAAAACTCTTCTCCTCTTCTCATTCTCAAAGCTAAGGCAACTTGATCACCATGATTTACGCCACTTATAATCAGTGACATCCACCATCTCTCTTGTCGCATCAGAGTATAGAAAGTTTGCTCCTATGAGCCCTACTTTCACTCAAAATGCTCTTTCCTTCTCACTTACCCCATACTTGAAGCTATTCTAAGTAAGCAACAGACGGACCACACTACCCAAAATTCAAGAATCTGACATGTCACCCGATGGTCCAGTTTCCAAGACTGGGGTTGTAAGAGAGATCGTGAATGTACAAAAACTTTTTTTTTTTTTTTATCAACTTTTTGGTATTCAGCTATATAAACATATTCCCCGCTAAATACACTATAGGGCTTTCTGTAGCATTAAGTCTGTCTGCCCTTTGTCCATCCACATTCCAGGTTCCACCATTGCCGTCTCCGCTATTACTACTGTCTCATACCAGTAGGGGTCGGCTAATCCTCAGCTCATCCTCGGCTGGCCGCGTATGAAAACTTTTTTCTTTTTTTTTTATCAACTTTTCAGTATATTATTTAGCTAAGTACGAAAACTTGTTTTTTTTCTTTTTTTTTTTTTTTATCTAACTTTTCGATTAAGTAAACTAGCTACCAACATGTACACTAAATACAAAACACTAAATAGGGCTTTTTATAGCATTCAGTCTGTTTGCCCTTACTGCTTAACCTCCCCTTTAACCAACAAAAAATAAAACCTCCATTACCAACCAGTTCCGTTTGCCTAACCAACTTCCAGATCAAGCCCCCACACCATTCTAGCGGCTCGGTTATATAGACCTCCCCGCCATGGGTGCTCCCTTCCCCTTCGGCAATATATCTCCTTTCGCCCACCTCATCCCCATACCCCTATCTTGAACCACCACTCCTGGCGCTAACACTTGCGTGCCAGCCCTCAACCATTTCCCACTACCTGCTCCCACACTGCCCCGGTAAGGAGGGCTAACATATAATGGGTCAACCTCTTGCAAATTTCCCTTACCGCGTACAGTACCCCAACCACTTGGATCTAGTGGCACCCTGCCACCCACAACTCTCTTCCTATAATATTTCGAGCCTCTTGGACCAGCCGGAGCAGTCCTCACTTCACTCATCATACTTTCCCCTTCCCAGTTCCCCTCTTCTTCTTCCTCTTCACTCAACACCACTTTTCTTCTTTTCTGCCCTACCGGCAGTCTTACCACAATCCTTCCATCAATCACCTCATCTTCACTCGCCACAGTCTCCGCCACCACACTCGCCACATCATCTTCAGCCACCGCTTCAGCCTCAGCCATGTAAACGCCACTTGTAATGGATGGCGCCCCACCAGCCTCAACTTCAGCCACCACACTATCATCCACCGCCACCTCCTCTTTTTCCTCTTCTTTCTTCTCTTCATCACCATTCCCATCACCCAACTCCTTCTTCCTCAACCTCTTCGATAATACCGACACATGGTGCCGGAGCCTCTTCACCTCTGCTTCCGCCGCAAACATCCTCATCGCCAATTCTCCCATCGCCAAACCATTGCTCACAACCTTAGTTGCCGAAAACGAAGTCTTAGTAGTATTTACCATTGCAAATTCGATAAATAAAATCATTATCGAAAGACCAGAATGGACTAAAGCTCAAAACAAAGATAAAAGTAGATAAATGAGATGGATTTTCCTCTTAAACCTTGATGGATTTTAATAACCTTCGTAAAGGAAATTAAAGACTTGTAACTATCACGAGGATAGAAAGAAGGATCCTATTGGCCAAAACTCGAAAAGTGACGTGTCACTGTTGTTGTTATTTCTTTCACCGGAGGTGTAAGAGAGACGGTGGATGTGTACGAAAACTTTTTTTTTTTTTTTTTCTTTTTGTTTTTTTTTTGAACTTTTCGATTGCTATTAACTATCTAACTACCAGCTATCTGCAATACTATGGGCTTTCTGTAACCAATACGGCTGTCTGCCCCTACGGAACCACTCCTCAAAACCCCTAGAAACACGCGACCTAACTAACTCCCGGATCCAGCCCCCTCACCATTCTAGCAGCTCGGTTATATAGACCTCCCCGGTATGGGTGTCATGCATCCCATCATAATCCCTGACCCAAACAATAATCCCAAAACAAACTAAAAATAATAACCAACTACCTTAACCGACACATAAATCATACAACTTGCAATGGGTCATATGAAATATATCCCGGTCAAACACCATAAATTCTCCAAACCCACCATCACCTTGAATCTCCAAACCTCCTATCAAAACCAGGCCTCAGACCATGACCCCCACTCGCCCCTGGACTTCGGCGCCAGGCGTCCGTCCCCCGGGATACCCCAAACGGTGACTGCGTAGGGCCACCTCCGGCAACTAACCTGGAATTGTTAATCCCCAACCTTGGTCCTCTCGGAACCCCATCACCCAAATCAACTCTCCCTCTCCAACCACCACCCCTCGGCCCAGAGGGCACAGTCCTCACCTCACTCATCACCGATCTCACCTCATCCTCTTCACCCGAACCTTCAACTATCTCCACCCTTCTTCTCTTCTCAACTCCCACCGAGACAACCTCGGGCAACCTCACAACCGGCATAGCCCGCTCCTCCACTTCACCATCACTATCAACCTCCTCCGAATAAATCTCAACCTTCCAACTCGCCTCAGCATCTCCCAAACGATCACCTATCTTCTTCCCCAACCTCTCACACCACGGTGCCGGGACCCCATCCCTATGGGCTAATCTCCTAGCCTCATCCCCATGTATCTTCTCCACCGTCACACCTTCCTTTAACACTCCCTCCTCAGCCACAGCATCAGCCATGTAAACGCCACTTGCAATGGGTGACGCCCCATTAGCCTCCGCCACACCTACCTTCTCAGCCACCCCCTCACCCAAATCCTGAAAAAACATCGGTCTCTCCTTCTCTTTCTCCTTCTTCCCTCCGTTTAATCTCTTACTCAACACCGACACATGATGCCGGAGTCTCGAAACATCCTTCTCCAACTCCTGAATGCGACAAAATGCCACACCCAACGCCAATCCGTTGCTCGCAACCTGAGTTGCCGTGAACGATCTCTTCTTAGCAGAAACCATTGCTAAACGATAAAAACCGATAGACCGTAACGTGTAAAAGCTCTAGAAGATAAAATAATAGATAAAAGAGATGGATTTTCCTCTTAAACCTTGATGGATTTTAATAAACTTTGTGAAGTAAATTAAAGACTTGAAACTATCGTGAGATAAATTCCAAGGATCCTGTTGGTCAAAACTCGAAATGTGACGTGTCACTGTTGTTGTTATTTCTTTCACTGGAGGTGTAACAGAGATCGAGGATGTATGAAAACTTTTTTTTTTCTTTTTTTTTTTTTATCCAAAATTTCGATTAACGCTATCTACCTATACTAGCGATATACTAAGAGGTTTTCTGTAGCATTAAGTCTGTCTTCCTCAAGCGCCAACCCTCAGCTTACTAAACCCGCTTTCTAGTCGGAGGTGCCAACATGCCAAGGATCCCTTTCACCAGACCACTACCCCACATGCCTTAATAACATCGTTTTCAGCCTGCTCCCCCAAAGAATAGAACCACCTCCGCCTCTAAAACACTTGCCACCGGTAGCATACCCTCCACCTGTGGTTTACGGCCAACGATGATGACCACCACCACCCGCGCTTCCCCTTATACCTTAACTACTACTCCCAAACGTGCGCCATGAGTTACGGTACTTGCAATAGGTCCCGTCCCCCATCCCACATCCGTTCCTACCCCACCAATGTAATACCCATATACGCCAATCATCTTGCTTAGTCGCGCCTGGCCCTGCGACACCCACACCGCCACACCTGGCAGCGCCACATGCAATTTCCCACCAGCCACCTCACCCAACCAACACCGCCACCCTCCTCCCAGCCACACCAGCCACAACCCCTCTTTTCCAATCTTTACCACTGCCGTATACAACATAGGCTCGAAAACGGGACTCGTACGGCGAAGGATGACCACAAAGATGTCTAGCAAGTCGGGATACATAAGTAAACCTGTTAGCCGAGATGACAACCGAGTTAAATATCAAGGAATGGATGAAGAATCATTGATTCCGAGATGAAGATTAAAACCATCGTAATGGAATTAAAGACTTGAAGCCATCGTGAGATAGGCCTAAGGATCCCCATTGGTCAGAACCCGGAATGTGACACGTCACAAGAGGTGGGACTGTTGTTGTAAGAGCAATCGAGGATGCACGAAAACTTTACCCATGGCACTTGTACTTCTATGGTGCTTGACTCCTGCACTACCGTTTGTCATAGTTTGACTATTTGTTTTGAGCTCATTAATCCTCCTATAGGTTTAGTGTGATCCCACAATTAACCACACCGCCCACTTTTCCGCAGCCACTCTCGCAACTCGAGAATCTCGCAACGCCGGAAGAGACTGTAGTGGACTAAGCGATTCATGTATGGTAACTCCTGCCCGACCGAAGGCGTATAAGGGAAATAGGTTAGTACTCGGAGTGGAGGTTCTACTGTGGGCGCTGTACTTAGAACGGCCTTTACGGGCTCTGCCATACCCTCCGAGTGGGGTGGGACTTGTGGACCTGGATCCGGAAAACCTTCCTGCGCTATAGATACCCTTACCATGTGGTCTAAGTCTCGTCGCGGCCGCAGCGTCCTCGGCCACAGTCCGACTCGGACGATTTACTCTGCGCCTCTCCAATTATTGCACTAGTCCTATAATCCTCGACTAACAATTGCGGAGGGTTGCTTGGCACAATGCTTCACCGCGAGCGCAAGCAAGCAGTAGCCGGATCCCAGAGATCACAAACACCCTCGTCTAATACGGTCGGACGTATTGCTTCCATGGGAGGGAAAGTATAAAAATAAAAATATTGTTATTAAGACAGAAACTCTCTGTTTCTTTTATCTATACTGTCCCATTACCCGTGGTCCTTGCCTACTTCTTGAGTACCAAATCCGACATTCGTTGTTGACAGGGAAATTCCTATTGCCAAGTGAAGAAGAGTGTCTCGCCAGGGGATTATCCTATTGTCCGTTAGCGAAATTAACCGCACACAAACCATCGATGGCAACGTGACCTTCCTGATCATCCCCCATTTCCAACACTTCCTAAAGATATTTTTCTAGATCAAATACCACCTCCTACTGTGTATTCTACTAACGTTATGTATTTGTATTTTATATCATTTCCCCTATTTTCACGGCAGCGGGGCCGGCGAGGGAGCTGTTGATTTTCACCGGTGATCACTCCATACCGGACAATCTTTCTTTTGTGCCTTTCCTATTTATCACCCGTTAGCTCTTAGTCTCCTTTGTCACTATTATCAATCAAGAGGAGGAATGGATATATCTTCAAGGTATATGGTATACGTGGATTCGCATACATGGCCGGCAGTAAGCGGAAGGGAAACTGCATGATGGATCGGCATACTTGACGGAAAGGGACCGGAACTCCTTTGTTCTACCTACATCTCCGGAAAGATTTCCGGGAGCGAGCACGGTGGGAGAACTTCTTTGTATTGTCTGTATAAACCGTATATTTCTCCATAGCTAGATGGACAAGCAAGTAGGATACAAATCCACAGAATATACAGACAACCTCCTCCTTGACTTCACTCCTTCCCTGCACACACTCTCTTTCTCCTATCCTCACGCCTGTTCCTCCAAGATCCGTACCTCATAACATCTGTAAGCTGGAAAGCTTAGGTATTCTAATTATTATTTGGGAATCTTGAAACATATACACCAAGGATGTGTTACCGATGGAATCATGATACGAAATTCACGATGTCCAAAACTGGGGTCTTTCCGCCCTAGGATTGGGAGCCCTTATGAACCCCTGCGCTTAAAATCTGTTATTTGAGATTTGCCCCCAGTCACCCCAATCGACTAGCGCTGTCAAAGAGAACAAAGGGATTCGTTGTAAAAAATAGGAGCTTGCGAAATGTGACTTCTTTGGCATGCAGATTCCGCTCCTTCCATTTACAGTAGCTCTATTCTGTGGCTCAGTGAGCCTGCCAAGCAAGAATTGTGTAAGAGAGGGTTTGCGCAAGGGAACGTAGGTGGCGGTTAGGAGAAAAGTGACCTAACTAGTAGAAATAGTTTGCACATAAAGTCTAGGTAGTAGGAGGGCTTGATTACCTGCAATGACGGCAGTGTGATATATTTAGTGTATTGAGAGAGTGATATCAGACCCAATCAGCCCTGTGATAAACAACCTACCTAAGATACCAATTCTTTCCTACAGTGCTTGCCTGGCCGTTCCTCCACAAGTGATATACCAGAAGATTAGTTTTGCTAAAACATCTTGCCTTATACTCTCTCATGATAATAGCTCTAAGAGGGGCTATTGAGGGAAGGAAGAAGGTTGGGCTTGGATAGTTTGACCAAAGGAGAACGGAGAAACCAATTCCGGTATGTTTTACCAGAATATTACTTTGTGCATGGTGAATATGAGTAGTGTTGTTCACGAGCCAGCTCAAGTCCACTTGGCTGATGCACAACACTAAATATAGGAGAAACACATAAAGAAGGAGACAAAATTATAATTACTGGTGAAAGATTTCCAAAGAATGAAGTTGAAAACTTGTAGAGGTTCTTGAACTACGGAATCCAATTCAAGCTGATAATCGTATCACGGAAGATAATCAAATTGCAATTAACTACTATCATGGCTCTGCCTTCTAATGGGGTCTCAACCCACTAGTTCAGGTCCAGGATGTGTACTAAAGTTCTAGCAGGTTTAGTGGAGTATAGTATGAGAGCTTCGGGTACTGATTAAAGGTTTACTACCATACTCATTTTGTCTATTTTATGACCAAGAACTTCTCTTCTCTCATGAAATTATTTATCTGCTACCTGGAGAACAAAATTTTATGCAAATAAAGTTTTCATTGCTAGTCGTGGGTGATTTTTCCTTCTTTTGTGCAGGTCAACAGTGTTTCACCCACCACTAAATCATCAAAACATCCTGAGTACTACCTTCACAGCTGGTACTAGTACCACGGTTCATTTTTCCAGTTCATGGTTGATGAGCTACAAACCGCCTCCTTGAACTGTCGTGAATCAGCAGTGTGAGACCCCATATTGCTCCTGTGTGGATGTGGGCTGGTAGGTGATCACACTCTTTTGAAGTTTTGTCCTTTTATGCACATCTGACACTATCTAGTTTTACTATTTTTAGTGAGTTACTCTGCAGAACTCTCCAGGTGCTAAAAGCTAAGTTTTAGACCCTGACCAGGTGCCTGTTGCCACCCATGTGTCCAAGACTTCTCACATAACATATATTAACAAATTTAACATGCACCTTGGTCTCCATGCGCAAACCCTCTAATCTGGAGCTTTTATTAGTAGAAAATTGCTGAGCTATAGAATAGAGCTAGTATATACGGAAGGATCGGAATCTGTATGTCTCATCGGTTGAAGGGATACTAGTTAAATAACAATATTTCCTTGGCATGGGCGTGAGTAGATAGCAGTTGTCAGACCCAAAGCCTCATGGTCCCCCTTTATTTCCCCTTATTTTCATATAAAGTTCACCAGCTTCCTCAATTCCCTCATAGCCCGCTATATTATTTCTACACTCTACCAAAACCTCCGAACCAATATCATGGCACAAAATTCACATATGCTATCGGTAAACATGGGCGACGGAAATGCCCACTCCGGAAACATAACGAGCAGCTTCAACAGCTTCAACAGTTATGTCTATAAGTCGGACGAGGACGCAAAGATTATGCGCTGGCTCTCTCCGTTAGAGCCAAGTAACCGTCACCAAAGCGTGCGCACAGACGGATTCGGTGGTGTAGGGGGTTGGCTTTTGGAATCAAAAGAGTTTCGGGAGTGGAGAGGTGGTGAGGATGGAGCCGAGACTGCCATCTTGATTTGCTCCGGGAATCCGGGAGTGGGCAAAACATACTTGAGGTATGCGGCGCGACCTTTAGCAAAAAGTAAATGTTACTGACCGCTTGAAATACTAGTTCCCTAGTGATTGACAGCCTGTGCGATGAGGAAG